>PVHY01003809.1:0-102211 GCA_004024945.1 Uropsilus gracilis
TCCTGCCACAGGACAGGGGAGTGCTCCCTGCAGCCAGGGAAAGCAGCAAGGGGGAAGGCCTGGCAACACCGTCAGAGTAGAGCCAGGTACACAAGGTCTTCATGCTCCACACTTGGACTAACATCCACTTGGCCCCCTAAGAAGTGTGCCAGAACCCTTCCGGATCTCAGGGATGGTGCCACTACCTGTCCCCCGCCCCCATGTCTATGGCTCCCATGCCCTCCACTCTGGAGACACCTGTCATACCCAGCAAGGCTGAGCCCCCCTCAATGCTGAGCACCCCTCAACCAAGACAATCCCTGCCTGGAAGTGAGGGTTTGCTGGGAAGCCGTCCTACTGTGAGAACCCAGCACAGGCGTCCACACAGACCCACGCCCTCATGGGGGGACTGGCTTCTTGCCCAAAGTGTCCCAAACCCACGTCCACTCCGCGTGTAGCCCCGAGGTGGTGTGGAAGGTGGGGGAGAGGGATTGGCGCAGCCAGGTCCACCTGCCTCCCTCTCCAAACACGGGTCCCCACGTGCAGGCTTTGCTGCTTCACACTGGAGCCCACCTACCCGCACACCAGCAGCTCTGCTCCCTTAGGCCTCAAGCGCTGACACTCCCACCCCGGCCTGCGGCTGCTCCAGCTCAGCCCCACAGAGCTGCCCGCGGAGTCAGCCCGGGTTACCTAGCGGAAGGAGGGAGGAGGGCAGGTGAACAGGGAGGCACCTTGAGGAAGTACTAAAGCCGGGTCTGGAGAGCTAGTCCCAGACGTGAGGATTGTGTCTCTTCCTCCTGACTCTTCCAAGGCGGGTCAGATCTCCCAGCTCCAGCTGCGGGACCTCAGCGCCGTTTCCCCGCAGCACTGAGGCCAGAGAGACCAAGGCCAGAGCCGGGGACCCTCTCTTGCTCATAGACGCCTCCACCAAGGAGCGCCCTGGGGCCGGGGCCCCTCGCTCCCCCAACCCCCCACGCGCCCCTCCCCAGTGCTCACCCCGTGAGCCGCCCTCGCGGCGGGCTTGCGGGCGCAGCCCTGGGCCGCTGCACGGTCCCGACGCGCGGGAGAGCCGGGGCGGCTCGGGTCCGGGGCGCCGGCTGCCGCTGGCCCGAGGCACTGCTTCGCCAGGTCTGCGCAGGTGGCTGGACTCGCCGCGGCTGCTGCGCACGGGGCGGCCTCCGGGCCTCCACCCCGGCGGGCCTCCTGGGGCTCCCCCAGGCCGGCTGGACCTGCTCCGAGGGCTGCAAGCCCAGGACGGGCGTGTCCTGCTCGCGGAACAGACTGTACACCTTGGCCGAAGCCGCTGCGGGCGGGCTGCCCCCGGGGCTCCGCGGTCGAGACGCGTCCCTGCCGGCTGATTCGTGTCCTCCCGCCGCGTCCCTCTGGGCATGACCCATGCCCACGAAGAGAGCCAGGGTGAGAGGCAGCCAACTCAGCCAGGGGGCTCGCAGGGGGCGCCCAGGGCGGCGGGCGGCAGGCGGTGGCCTCATGGCGCCGGGGGGCGGCTGGAGTCGGGGGCGTGGGGACTGGCGGGTGGCGCGCGCGACCGCCCGCGGGCGGCCCCGGGACCCCTCCGGACCGCGGGCTTCTCGGCGTCTAGGGGCCCGCGAGTCCGTCTGCGGGCCGGGCTGTCCCCGGAGCGAGGGTGGACGGTGAGAGTGGCCCGGGGCTGCGCGCCCTGCACGTCGCAGGGTCTCGGCTGGGCGCGCCCGAAGCAGCACCTTCGCGCCTTCTCCCCGTCACCGTGGCCTTCTGAAGGGGAACCGGAGGGTTTTATTTTTGGAAACCTCCTCCTGTTTTTACGTCTCTTTTATCCACACCATGCCCCCTCCTCGGAGGGACAGCTCAGCCCCCTCATTACGGGAGAGGGAGAGAGGAATTCCAGCAACACCCACTTTGGCACCGGGAAGCGAGCGGGCGGCGAGCGGGGTTAACCCCTGAGGAGCTGGGGGCGGCGCAGGGCAGACCCGCGCGCCGGTGGAGATGACGCCTGCCAAGACGGGGGCACCTGAGCCACCTCTCCTGCCCGAGCAATCTCGAATGTTGTCCTGTGCGGAGTGCATCTCCGCCTCTGACCTCCTGGACAAACTCGCGGGTTTAACCAGGGCTACAGCTTGGAGAGTGCGAAGGAGTCCTGGAGAGGCGCGGAGCAGAGAAAGGACAGGAGACCGGCTCCCCGGCCCCTTCGCTTCCCGCCCCGGCCACTGGGGGCGCTCGCGGGGGAGCGCCTCCCTCGGCGGCGGCGCGAGTGCGGAAAGGCGGCCTGGGGGCGCGCGCCCTCTAGCGGAGTTGGCTACAGTCTCGGCCACCCGCCGCCGGTGGAGACCGACTTGGGCCAACCGCCTTTGCTCTTTGCTTTTAGTCCCCTTCCTTTTGCACCTGGGTCCTCTAGACCCGAGGTGGACGCTGGTAGCCGATCCTGGAAGAGGTAGGTCTTCCTTTTCAGAGGCATAGATGAGCCTGATGAATAAGTTCACTCAAATAGACAGCGTGTGTCCAGGCGGAATGAAATCTAGGACTACTCCGGTCAGGGACTTTTTGCAGGGTTCCCATCCCAGCCTGTCACTGTTGTGAATTTCTGGGGTTGGGGTGGGGTGGGGAGGGTGTTTAGTGAGCCTCTGACTGATCCCGGTGTGCTCACATCCTCCTGTGTTGGCAATGAGGGGGCAGCTACTGTTGAATACAGCCTCTGCTGCTGCCCTGGGCCTACAGTCTTGCTGCTGACCCCCTGAGGGATTCATCCCACTCTGGACACTGGCCACCCTGCAGCTGACTCAGCCTCCTCTCTGCTCCTTGACAAGTCCCACTGTCCTCCCTCTGGGACAATTATCCAAGATGCCCCCCACCCATCTCCAAGATGTTCTACAGGCAAAGCTCCCCACCCCTGTTCCTCTCAGTTCATACAGCACCTCCTCCTAGAGTGACTGTCCTGTCTGTTCTCCTGGAGTGGCTCCCCACTCCCTAGTTATCACCCTCTCACACCTGTCCCTGTCTGCTTTCATTGCTCTCACGATGAGTCGAAATGATCTTTGTTTACCTGTGTAACTGGTTTGTTGAATTGACAGAAGCAGCTCTGGCTTTCTCTCCCACTTTCAGCTCTGTTGGGGGTTTCGCTTCCTCACCCCAATGACATCTTGAGCAGTTTTTTGGCTTGCCCATCCCTACCAATCATAAAGGGTCTCGTTTCTGCAATTAAGACCAATTTTCAGGCCCTACAATATCTGCTCCTGTCGGAATCAAACCCTCATCTGATTTAATCGATCTTGTATCCTTCTCTCCCCCATCCCAGGGGTCTGTTCCCTGGCGCAGGGTCTGTTATAGGGAGAGCAGGCCATGGCCTGTTTCTCAGACCTTCTTTTCTGCTGCGGCTCATTCCTGTTAGGGTTTGGGCAAAGGTGCTAGAGAAAGTGGCAAAGTCCCCTGTGACAGGCACCCTTGGGTGGCAGGTGCTAAGTTCTGGCTCTTCTCATGGGCACATGTGTGGGCTCTTAGGTGGTTCCCTGCTAGCCCTACCTCTGCACTGCCTCTAGTCAGTTCTGCAGACCCCGTACCTCCTGTTCCTGCCTGGATTTCTGCATCCATGCCTGCAAACCAACGGTGAGCTGACTATGCCTATGTTTCTTTAGAGGCCATCTCCCCAGTCAGAATATTCCAGGCCAGAAGTACACCAAGCTTCTTCACGTATATACACCTTCATTTCTTAAAGTCATATGTTGGGTCCTCCAAGAACTTCCCTGACGCATGGGTGTACTTGTAGCTTCCAGCCAGCATCAGGGGAGCTGTGGAAAGCTGTGCTAGTCTTCTCTGCTTGAAGGCCCTCAATCTCTATGACTAGAGTCCCTCCACTTGGTCTGCACTGAAGAGAACCTCAAGGGAAGCCTCAGCCCCACCTACCAGGGCCAAGTTCTCTAGTATGATACTCTTTCATCCCTTTCATTTGTGGACTGGAATTGTTGAACCTGCTCTGCCTTGAACAAAGCATCTAGTACTTCTACTTGAACTCTGAAAAGACTTAGTCCTTGTTGTTCTAGCCTGTGCAGCTTCTGTGGGAATGGGGAGACCTCAGGAAACATCCTGCCCCACAAGTTTCTCCGACTTCCCAGGCCGCATGCATAGCTCTCAAGATGCAGAGGCTGGTCAACTCTGTGCCCAGAACCTAGAACTCTGTGCCCAGAACCTAGACACCTAGAACTGTGTTAAGCGGATGACTGTGTGAATGACAGAATGATGCCCTCAAGTTGGAAGGACTGATATCATTAAACCCATATTTTTAGGAGAGGAAAACTGAGTTTCTGGTGGTAGGTGCTGGCCTAAGTAGGCCTTAGTTTCTCCTAGAATCCAACTATGCATTTAGGGGTGAGTTTTGTCTCCAGTCCCTTTGCACTGGGAAGCACCCTTCTCTCCTGCTCCTTCACAACCGCAGGCAGCCTGGGCTCCTGCAGCCTTCTCCTGCCTCCATAGCCACCCCTCTTCAGTGCCAGGCACCCATCCTCTCCCCACTACCTGCCCCATTCCTCCAGGAGCTTTTCATCCCTCAGTGCTCACCTCAGATCCCCAGGAGCCTCCCAAGGCCAGAAACCTTGGCGTCATCTTTGTCCCTGAGCTATTTTTTCCTCCCGAGTGTCCAAGTCATTATTACTGCCCCGTCTGCACTTCTGGAAGTCTGCCTCCCATTCAGCCACTCACCGCTCTGCCTGGGCCAAGAGCTCCATGCAGACACACTTCCCTCACCACTGGGCGCCCCTCCCACTCCTTGGTGAGTCCAAGTGGTCCCTGGAAATCCCCACCCTGTTCTCTTGGGGGCTGCAGCCTGGCTCATCTACTCTGAAACACTGGCATCTCCTCGCCCCACCCAGGCACCTTCCTCGGCCCCCCTCCCACTTACTGCCCATCACACCCTTTCCCTTTTGCTGTTGGGACCTGTTGATGCAGCTCTTTGGAATCTCCAAGACCATAAACACTTGAGTTTTTTGTTTGTTTTTCTTTTTCTAAGCTGCCAAAATTTATGGAGCCTACTATGGTCCAAATCGTATGCTAAGCACGCTACGTAAGTTGGCTCATTTAACCCAATAAAGGAAGTGTAATAATTTCCACATAGAGAGAGCAGGAAACTGAGGCTGAGCATGTGTATGGGTTACCCCGAGGTCACACAGCTGCTACGTAGCAGACACAGGTGTCACACCTTGGTCGTAGCCCTCCAAAGGCCAAGATTTTAAGACTGAGTCTTTCTTGGCCCTGAGCTTGTAGCTCATGCCAGCCTCACAGTTGAAGGGGAACTTTACTTACCATCTCTGCTGCCTTCACCACAGAAGCACCTCCCTTGCTTGCACATCTCTGTGGCCATCTTTCCTGCCTGCTAGCCTACCATGCGATTCCCTGGGGGTGTGGAGTTAGCACAACTCACTGCCTTCCTCCGCCCTCCTTGCCCAGCCAAACAGGGGGGTTAATCTTGACTCACTTGATGGCCCTGAATCACCATGTGTCTCCCTTATCCCTGACCCCAGCTTCCTCTCGAATGAGGCACAGAATGCTGTGAAGCCTACTCACCCATCTCCTGGGTCTGGGCAAGGAAATCATCTCTGGAAAGTCCTGCAAAGAGACAGAGTCCCAAGGGGTTGGTACAAAGATTCCAGCAGGAAAAGGTTGGCCAGGACACGCGTACCACAAGGAGGGGGGGGGTGGCAGTCTTCTGGACACCCAGGGCAACCTAATTGCTTTCCCATGTCTTGCTGGAGTAATGCTGGCGGCCAGCGAGCTACCAGAACCTGAACTAATTTGGTAAATAAGGACCAAAGACAAGGCCCCCATTTCTGTTCCCTTCACTGAGACCCAGATCTCTGACAGAATTCCAAGGATTTTCCTTCCTTGGAAGTGATTGTACCTCCATCCCCAATTCCACTCTCCAGGAGAGCTTGTTCACCCCACTCTGAACAAATAACATGCTTCCTGGTTCCTCGGTAGGCAGAAAAGATGAAGAAAAGCTGATGGCACGCCAGCCCCCTGAATGGAAGAGGTTGTCCATCTCCCAGAGCCTCCTGCACTGCACAACCTCAGCCACAGGTGGAGGTTGTGAAGAAACCCCAGAAGCTAACTGTCTCTGCCCCCCCCCCCATTCAACTTCCTGCTCTGCAAGCAATCTCTCCTCTAGGGGGTCACAAATGCATGCATCTGCGCTGAACTGTCTCCCATGGCCTCTTCTGAACAGAGTTATAATCCTTTTCCTGTTACCCCAACTTTAGGGCAAAGTGGGTAACCAGCCCCATCTACCCTGTGATGGGAGGGACTCAATTATGGCTGCTCTGTTTATCAACAGGAGTTCTTGAGCATTTAAATGTCCCAGGCACTCGGTTAAGTGTTTTACATTCATTTCTCATTTTGTCTGGTAAAGCAAATACTATTAGTCCCTCACGTGGCAGGTGAGGAAATGAAGGCTGGGAGAAGCAAAATCACTTACCCACAATCACAAAGCTAGCAAGGAAGTTACAACTCGGATTCACTGTTGTTGTGTCTGGTTCCAGATGCTAAACCAACAACAGCTTCCAGAGGAGCCTTTCTCTGGAAATGCACCTCTGGCTGAGTTTCTTTGGAAGCGGAAACATTCCCAGCTGTTCATGATGTGGTGGGGGTTCCAGTGACCATGAGGAGTATCTCTGCCACAAGTGAGCCCCCAGCAGGCCCATCTGCCCTCCACAGGCCCCTTTATAGCTGGGGGTCCACTTTGGTGAAGGACAAAGTTATCATGGGGAGTTTCAGTGTATCTGATTCCCAGTCACCGCGGAGAAGGAAGAAACCAAGCTCGCCATTCACCAAGTTGCTTTCGGTTGAGTAAGGCTGAGCTGGAACCTTAGAAAAGAGAAGTGACTTCAGTAGAGTCCTTGGCCCCATGTGATAAGCATATTAATTCCCCTTTCACAAACTCATAGGGATGAAGTGTCTTGTTCAAGGTCATAAACCTAGGAGTCGAGCCAGAATTCAACTAAAAAGCCTGACGGTCTCTGAAGTCCAGGCCTGTTCTGGCTGCACGCTCCCCAGGATGCTGACACAGTGAGATGGGCAGCTCCTCCAAACAACTGAGTTCCCTGCTTTCCTCCTTTTCCAGCCTCCAATACAGGGTGGGCTGATTGAAAGTTCTGTGTTTAGCCAAAGTCTAACCACATGGCCTACCCACCTGTATAAATCCCTGCAGCTTCTGGCCAGAGTAGGAGCTAGTAGAATCCCTAAGGGTTGAAGCACAGCTTCTCCCCAAGCAGAGTCTGCAGAGCTGAGCAGGGAAACAGTGTGAACTGCCTGGAAGTCTCCTTCCTTTAACTCCCCTCAGGCCCAGTCAGACCACAGGGCTTCCAGGACTCTGCTTTCAGGAGAGGTGGGGCATGTGAAGGGTCACACACCTTGTTATCCATTTGAGTCCCAGGGAGAAAGCCCTGTGGGCAGAAGGACTGTGCAGACTTATTCTGGAATGTCTGTGCAGGAATTTAAGGACAAGATGAGCTGGAAGCAACTTTCCTTGCTTATCACTGGTGTTTCCCACCCTATCCCCACCTTGACTTCCTGCTGGGACACAGCGGCATCCTTCATACCCCAAGGGAGAGAGCCTATGGGCTGACAAATATGACCTGCTGTAAGCCTTTCACAGCAGCCTAGCAGCAACTGCACTCACTCACCAAGGAAAGGGAGATGACACCGTGCCACACTTTTCCTGACACCCTTTCTCACCTGCAGCAAGCTTCAGAATGGGGACACTCAGCGAGGTTTGCCCTGCTGCCTCCAATACTCCCTCTAAGACACCCCCCCCCCAGTCCTTAGGGGCAGCCCAAGTCCTGCCTGCAAGACAGTGCACAGACACCAGACTGGGGTGGGATGGGGGGGTCCAGCCAGATCCCAGTGGGCCTCAGCCGGTCTGCATGACTCATTCCTTATTTCCGTCCACTCTGGTCTGAGCGCCTTGGCCCAGGGACCTCCAGGAGGTTGTAACACAGGCTGGCCCCTCGCCCATTGGGGCTCAGCAGACAAAAATTAAAGATCTCACTCCTCAGGAACTCACACAGACGGCAGCAGCATGCTCTGTGCTCCGCCTCACCAGACCAGACCCCAGGCCAAAGGAGGCTGATGGCCAAGGGGGGAGAGGTGGAGTCTCCAGCCCCTCCCCCCTTCTTCCCCCCCCTCCCCCACATCACACCCTGAAGCCTTGGCCACTTCTCACCCTCTCTTCACTCTTCAGGTCCCCGCTTGAAGAGGGTGGGGCTACCACCTCCTGGGCTCCACTCCATTCCTCCCATCTCTGCCCCAAGACAGCTGCAAGGGACAAACAGACTTGTAAACAAACAATCAACATTTTCTAGCAGCACAGATCTGATTGGGCGACCCACTTGCTTGACTGACATTCAATGGCTCTCCTACCTCACAAGTTGAGTCTCTCTGGGCCTGGCACACTGGCTTGTCTCACGCCCCATCCTCATGGACACCATGACTCAGCACAGCCCCCCACTAGCTCAGAATCCCCCAGTTCTTCTCTCATCCAAACTCCCTGGTCATATCAGTTCCTTCACCTAGCATGTTCTTCCCACCCCTGCTTACTCATCCTTTAGATCCCATCTCAAAGGCCCCTTCCTTCAGTAAGAATTTCCAAGGCTGTCCTGCCCCCAGCTCAGAAAGCTCCCTCCCTACTTGGTACCCCTCAGGCTCTTAGCCAGCCTCGCTCTGCTTCCCATGACTTCCCCAAAACTGTGGTCTTGGAGTGGTGGGCCAGGCACCACCAGAGTCCTCAGCACTGAATACAACTGCTTACCAGCTCTATGTCTTTGGCCAAAGTTGTTGAACCTCTTTGAGTAGCCATTTCCTCACCATTAATTGGCATTATTATAGATGTCTTTCTAGGAACAACATCCAACTGTGCACAAATAACAACTATTTACCAACAACACAATGGTCCAGATGAAACACAACCTGGATCAGCACCTGAGCTCAGGGTGACTCCTTCATCCTCTAGTGACATGAGACTTCCGTGGTCTAACTTGGAAGTAGATGGCATTGGCTATTGGACAAATCAAATTGTTTCTTAAAACTTTGAACTAAGAGATTTTGTTTTGAACGTCAAACTCTAGGATTGAAGCAGAAAGGCAAGGCCCAGGCCGGGCACGGTGGCTCGTGCCTGTAAGCTTCAGCCTATGAAATGGCAGGGGCTAGGGATCGCGGTTCGAGTCCTGCCTGGGGCCCGTAGTGAGACCTAGTTCCAAAAAAAATAGCTGGGTGTGCTGGCATGCGCCTGTAATCCCGGCTACCTGGGAAGCTGAGGTTGGGGATTGCTTGAGTCTGTGGTACCCCAGGCAACAAGAACCTGCAGTTCCATGGGCAAAAATAGCAAGACTTAGTCTCAAAAAAAAAAAAGAAAGAAAGAAAAACAAGGCCCTATTCCCTGGACTTTATAGTCCCAGAGGGATTTGCAGGACCACAAAGCCAGAGAGCTGGAGTGACCTGCACAGGGCCACACAGCTAGTTGGTAAAATAGAGCAGGCTAGTGTTCGGGTCTGGGCCTGTGTCTGGTTCAGGATTCTTGGCCTTTACAATAACCTCAACAAGCATATGCTTCCAAGTCACTTGCCTGAAGAAGAGTAAAAAACCATCATGAGTTGCTTCAAACTTGCTGGGCAGCTTAAGAACAAAGAGCCCCCTCATTCAAGCAGCTATTTATTGAAGAACAAAGTCAAATCATGGCAGGGAGCATAGATCCTACTTCTGACCTCATACGTGCCCCCGGTGTCTCCCTCATTATGCCCCTTCTGCTCCCTAGACCTCAGTTTCCTCATCTGTTAAAAGAGATTTTAGTGGGTGAGCTCAGATTCCCTGTCAACAGTAAGACTTCAATTTGAGGAGCAGACGGGCGGTGTGACTACAAGAACTCAGGCTCCACAGAAAGTGAATGCTGGAGGTGAACGCTCCCTTCCTCCTCTGGTTGAGGAAACTGAGGCCTGAAGTGGGAGAGGGGCTTGCTCAAGGTCCCATTACTGGTGTGGGAAGCATTGGCACTTGTTCCAGGAACTCCCAACCTCTCAACTCTGTCTCTTTCAGCTCCCCCAACAAGCTGGGAGCTATTTGGCCGTCTGGGCCAGGGAAGCCAAGAGCCGCTGTGCATGTCAGCAGTGGGGCTCAGAGCCTGGGAACATCTGACAAGAGTGGGTGCCAAAGGCGCTGGTGGGGAGGGCTGGGCTTGGGGACAAGGAGGGTGTACTGGAGATAAGCTGTCAACATCTCCCCTCTTCCAGTTGGCAAGAAGAAACAGAAAAGGGTTCATGATGATTGACAGAAAACAGTTTCCATTTCTGACTGAATCATTGTTCAAAGGGCAATGCCCTCTCCCACTGCCCCCCACACTATCCACCTCCCCATCTGCTGAAACTGCACACATAGCCTCCACTTCAGGAGGGACATTGGTCCTCTTAGGTGTGCTTCCGGTGGGGCCCTTTCTCTCACTGAGATGTCTTTAAGCCCTTGGCTGCCTTCTAATGCTCAGCCTGCTTGGTAGGCTCCTGACACCTCCCATTCCACAAATATGTTGAGCACCTACTAAGTGCAGGTGCTCTGTCAGGCACTGGGGGTGGCAGGACAGTCTCACAGCCCATGTGAGTGTAAATGTCCCAACAGGGCAATCAAGACCATCTCTCATAAAAGAATGCTTATCCCTGTGGGGTGGTTAGCAGGTGTGGAGCATTTTGTAGGGTCCTGATGTTAACGCATCTTGAACTAAGACAGAGGTCACCACGAGGAGACTTTGCCAAGAAGAGGCTCTGCATATGCAAAGCTTCTATGTCAGCCCAAAGCTGAGCTACTGACAGCAAAATGCTGTCAGTATTACAAAAATCACAAGAGCTTACATGGCTGAAGTTTAGATAAACGTGGGGATGATGGATGGAGATGTGGCTGGAGGGGTAGCTTGGGATAAATTTATGAGGACTTAGCTCTAGTCCTTTCCTTTTCTCAGAAAGATGGAACTGTTCTTCACAACCAAGTGACCCTAGAGGGGGCTGACGATTCATTTGGAAATCTGAAACTGCTATCTTCTGGTCAATAACAAGGAGTCATTTGTGTTGGGAGGAAGTGGCGCCCTTAATCTCCAATGACACACCCCAAACCCTGCCAAATAAGCACCCATTGATGTAAAGCTGGTGAGTTCACTATGCTTAAAAACAGCCTCTGGTTCTGCTTCCAAACATGGATTCTCTTTTACAGAAATTGCGGGATAGGCTAGGTCTGACTGGTCCCCAGGCTCATGTTGCCATGACCCATCAGCCTTTCCCAACTCTTCTCTTGGTACTAAAAGAGCACTCAAGATAATGCCAAGGGACAGTATCCTAGACAGGGGACAGGTCGCTCTCAGTGGGTTCTTACCTACTTGGGCTCAGGGTCCAACAACAGGATTGATCTAACAAATAGGAGATTGGGGAAAGGAAAGAGTGTCTAAGGCCACAAGTGGCCATTGTCTCAACCCAGATAGTGGCCACTGTGTCCAAAAATCTGAAACAAAGGCTGCTTGTGGAAGATGAGGTGACACTGCAGCACCACAGCAGCCGTCTATAGAGGGATGAACTCAACACCACCAGGAGGTCGCATCGGACAAACGGAGGTTGTGGACAGCTCTTTGTGAACGGTTGGTGTATGCTCTGAGAGAGCAATTTGAGACACCCTAGGCCAGGGCTTCCAACACCAGTAACAGGACCCTAAACAAGTCTCTTACTTCAGACCTCAGTTTCCTCAACCAGAGAAGGAAGGGAGGGGTCCCTCCCAGCATTCACTTTTCTGCGAAGCCTGAGTTCTTGGAGCCACACCACCCCTGTCTGTCTGAAGTCTTAGTGTTGACAGGGAATCTGAGTTCACCCATTAAAACCTCTTTTAATAGATGAAGAAACTGAGGTCCAGGGAGGGGATATAAGGGACATAATGAAAGTGATCCTGGGGGCATGTGTGAGGCCAGAACCAGGATCTGTGCTTCCTGCCATGATCTGATCTTGCCTTTCAATGAATACTTGAATGGGAGCACCCCCTGTTCCTAAGGAGTATGGTGCCACTGGTCAGAGGAGAGCCTAGAAGATGTTCTCTGAACGAGTCTGGAAGACTGGGCAAATCTCAGCCAAGAGGAGGTACAAATGAGGAGGAGGCCCAGTGATTATCAGAGCCAAGTTCACAGAACTAAGTCATGAGGATCTACCACATTTTATATTTCAAATGGGTTCGTAGTGAGAGAAATTTGTCATATTTTTGAAAGATGATCAAATGAAATTCAAATGATATTTAATGTGGGTAGACTGGAGAGATACGGAGCTTAGAGTAATGCAGCTAAATATGCATAGAGATTTTCACAACCATCTCCGCAATGATGAATAGACAGAGGTCAGTGAGATTTTTAGAATATGAGACAGGCAGTGAATTGTACAAGACTTCTCACAATTTGCATAAAGTCAGAAAAATTTTATGAAAGTTTCACATGACACAGAACTAGAGGAATAAATGATAAAACTGGATGATAGAAACAAGATATAAACTCATCTAGATAAACTGAGATTTAATAGAGATAAGTGAAAAAGTCTTGCATCTTGTTCCAAAACTACCAGTAATTAAAGGAAGAGGAATATTTGCTTTCATAGCAATTCAAGTGAAATAATCATCTTATTGGGGTGTGGTTAGGGGAATTGCAGAGGCTATTTTAAGGTGAAAACCTAATTAGCCTCTGGTTCAAACTACTCAACTAAACATCCAATCTTTTAAAAGGTCTCATGCCATTGTGAGTAGAATCTAGAACTCAGAATAGCGAGTGAATGCAATTCAAGCTGTCCAGACAATGCCGCCACATTTTATTGCAATACATTCTTAGCTGCAGATGAAGTGAATTAAGATAAATACAGTCGAAGAGAAGGAGTTGAGATAATGGAGGGGAAAAAATTGGTAGAGTCTGGTTGTCTTCAAGTGTTTGCAGAATCACAGAGTAAAAGAGGGATTCAGTTCTATATTTGCATTATTCACAAGAGATTAATTATGATAACCCCAAAATGATGTTTGTCTTTACCCACATCAAGCAGCAGGATGGGAGGGCTCTAATCCACAAAGTCCTGCAGGGTCCTAGAATCCTTCCATCATGGACTTCCAGTATCTAAAAAAAAAGCCTTCTTTCTTCTCACTCAGCTAGTAGATGGAAAGAGACTTCAGAAATGCAGAGGATAGATAGATTTTTTAAAGGCAATGTCTGGAAGAGGTGAACATCACTCTGCCCACATTGCATTGATTAGAGCTCAGTCACATGACCATATTTTACAGCACGGTAATCGGAAGAGGTTGTGGTTGTAGGCTTTATACTTGTGCTTGGAAGAGATTGTGTTAGGAGTAGAAGAGTTAAGGGTTAAAGTGCAAAGACTTGCACATGGATGTTCTTAACTGTACTACTCATATAAACTATAAGTAAGCTATTAGCTAAGTGTCCATCCATTCGTAAGTAGATGACAAATCTGGTATGTTCATATGATGAAATACTGTAAAACAACAAATAAGAGTAAATTATCAATACCTGTTATCACGTGCGTGGATCTCAAGCACATTATGCTCAATGAAAGGATCGTATCAAATACTGCATGATTCCATATATGAAATATCCCCAAAAGGCAAAACTAAAGAGACAGAAAGTAGATTCAGGGGATAGGAATGAAAGTTGAGGAGAAAGATTTAAAGTAAATGAGCACAAGAGATCTTACTGGGGTGATAGAAATGTTCTAAAACTGATTTGCATTGGTGATTGCACAATTTGGTAAATTTGCTAAAAAGTTAGCATAATTGTACACTTGAAAATTTTGAATAGAATAATATGGAAAACATGGCTCAATCACATCTTTTAAGAGTAAAAGGCTTAATACCTTGAGGTTGGGGAAATGAGAATAGTCCTGCAAAAGAATATTCAAAGTGGAAGGAGAAAGTGGCGCAGAGTCCAAGGAAAGACAAAAATTTAAGAAGGAAAGCATAGCCAAGGCTAGTCAGAGTTCCTGAACTGTTATGTAGAATGGAAACTTCATAGTATTGTCCTTTCATCTTCAACCAACCCACTCCTATTTCGTTCCCCAACAACCAACATCCAACAGGGCTCCCACAGATTCCACTAGATAGAATACTCAGTTTCCCTCCTCTGATCTCTCTTTCCGCATGCCCTGACCTCAAAGGGCACAGATGCAGGTCCAGGAACGCAGGTCAGCCAGGGGGCATAGCATTCAAACATGTCACCTGGTCTCTTATAGCATGACTCACCCAACCTGGGTAGACATCTAGAAAAGAACAACTTAGCAGCTCTAGCCATGGCTTCTTGTGTTTCCTATTACCTATTTCCTATCTCCCCCATTCATTTGTTTCAAAATCCACAAATATATTTCAACTTCACCTAGACTACAGGTGTAGTCTCTGCCACCAGAGTCCTGAAGGGTCAGAGAAGTCAGGGCAAATCAGGAAAGCAAGATATGAAGAAATAGGGGGTCTGGGAATATCCATGTGAAAAAGGTATTGAGACCCCCTGAGCCCAGAAACAAAGAAGGCGAAGGAAGTTTCCATCAGGTCTTTGTTACAGAAGATGGTGAGTCTTTCCTCTTTGTGCTTGCTAAGGACAAGGCGTGTGGTAAGTGCATGCGAGGGGAAGGGACACAAGAGACTTTACACATTATGAAAGGTCCATGTGACATATCCTCCTGTTAAAGGCAACAGGGGAGCAGTCATCTTTAAAAGCTCATTAAATTCTTGTCTATCTGGGATGGCATTAATTCACCCCCAAGAAGACAGAAAGGGCCAGGTGACTTAGGAAGTACCATCCGCCTGAGAAGTCAGGGACTCTTCGCTTCATCCAGTCAAAACCTGTGTGTGGACTTTCACACTGGCTTGGGGTCGGCAGAGCAAGGCTGGGCTTCCCAAGAAGTGAGGCCTCTCCATCTTCAGGCCCTGGGAAGAGAGCCAGGCAGGGAAAACAAGAGAAACAGACCGGCAGGGCAGGTGGGCTGCATGCCAAGCGCTCTAGACGGACTGGGAAGCCGGGCATTAAGACTGGGGCGTGGGAAGCACCCACCTTAGCAGGCTTATGAGTGCTGTTGCTGGGAAGGAGGCCGGTCTGGATCCTGTGTACCTGCACTAATGAGCTGAAAGTGGAAACAGTCCTTCATGAGAAGGCCCTTCTCTGCCAACAGGGCCCATCTCTCCCCAATCCCTGGATTCTCAAGCTGGAGATTGGAACTTTCATGAAAACAGGTTTGGGAGGCGAAGGCAGATCAGCTGGAGCAGAAATGAGACCTCCAGAGAAAAGCGATTAGAAGGATATCAAGGGGAAAGTGGCATAAGGGGAGAGAAAGGCAAAGGGTCTCAGAGGCACCCTACCAGCACTGGGGAGGGAAAAGGACCCCGGGGGGGGGGGGGGTATCAGCTATAGTCATAGGCCCTAGAAGAGAAACGGAACAGAGGTAATGTCTTGGTAGCAGACTTGCTTAAGGGCAGGCAGAATGGATGAACCCCCAACTCTGGCAGGGAGGCAGAAAAGGCCACAAGTATTGGCACACTGTAAACATTCAGAGGGACAGCGTTTGTCTGGGTTTGCAGGGACCTGGCTAGGCCTGGCAAGGGTGGGTGGAGCAAGGCAGAGGCCTGGGCCTGGTATTCTCTGCAGTCACCTGTGCTGAGGCCCTGGAGGATGGCTGACTCTGAGAGCTGCAAGACCAGCTCAGAAAGCCCGGCAGAGGCAGGACACAGTCACAGATGGAGAACTGGGACTATTCTTTGTGTGTGCACAAGATGGGTTGCTCCCTAGAGGCTGAAGGTCTAGGAATTTGAGGGTGTCATTTCTGTTGGACCCTATGTATAGAGCCAGAGTAAGGGGGACCCACCTCTGTCTCCCAGCACCAGAGCGGGGCTAGGACAGCTGAGTGAAAACTTGTGGAACTAACTTTAACTTTTCATGTTGCAGGGTTTTAGGACCTGCCCCATGTCCCATTGGTTTCCATAGGACTCTCCCCTCTGCCCATCCTCCCAAACTCACTCGGTCTCTGATACTGAAACGTTCTACCAGAAACAGAAGCCTACAGGTCTGGTCTGACCTGAGGGCAACTTGCTCAGAACTGGCTGGAAGCTACAAGCTAACTGCTGCTCAGAACCAATGCTGCGACCAGAGACAAGTCACCTCACATCATGGGGCCTCAGTTTATTCACCTGAAACATGAGGAGCCTGAGCTTGCCCTGCAGGAAGTGACGTTTCCCCTCTACCTGCGGTTGCTATGGTAACAGTCCAAATCAAAGGTGGCTCCAGTAGGCAGGGATGTCACTCTTCAGCCTGTCTCTAAGCTGGATTTTGTTTTTTTTTTTTTTTTGTCCACCCTGCAGTCCCTTTTCCTCTTATTCTAATGACAGCATCCTTTGTCCTTTAGAGAACTGGTATTTCATTTTCTAGATCATTCTGATGGGGCAGCTGATTGATTGCAATACCTGATACTGAGTGCACCAGATTATCTCCCATAACTGTACCCTGAAGAGGAGATATTCCAGTTATAGTGGAACTGTCCCATGGTAGCTCCCCCAAAACAGAGACTCTGATGATTGCCTGGGGTTGAGAGGTTATCACTATTAGACTTCTCACCTCTTGATACCTACCTGTTCAGTTCTTATTTCTGTTGTGTTTGCTTAAAGTCTTTCTGGTAACCCCGATCTTTTTTGGGTAGAAATTATTGCTTGCAACTCCTATACATACACAAGCCAGGTGGACTGGAAGCTGGGCCCCTCCTCTCTGCAGCCCTCTCTCCTTTGCAGTCCCAGGGAAATGGGCTCAGCTCAGCCCATGTGGGAGACACAGTGAAGTAGAGTCTTTTCACTTACCGATACTGTTAACATCAAATGTGATGTTATAAATACAAACATGTATCCCAGATACAAATGGCTCGGAACCTTTCACACTGTCAGCGCTTAGTTGCATTGAATCAAGACCTTATAGCTTGAAGCAGATAAATTCAGCGGGGACAGGATTTAATGAGTATCAAAGGTTTTTACATGGCTTGAAGATATAAACAGCCATCAAGCAGACCAGCTTTGGGCCCAGGCAACCCCACGGTGTGTGAGGGGTGGGTCCTGCAGAGAAGTGGTCAGGGCTCCATTCTGGATGTTTGGGGGAAGACCCACTCTGGCCTCTTGTAAATGCTCCTAACTGCTGAAAGAAGAGAGAAAGGTGATCATGTACCACCTAGACATAGGGCTGGAAATGCCTATGCCCCTGGGATGACGCAGACAATACTTTCATTCTATCTGAAGTATAAATGATGGGTATGGACCCTTTCCTGAGAGCAGATCTGGATAAGAGAAAAAGGGTCAGGAGGATAAAGGTTGTCAGGGTGTGGAAAGTGAAAATGGGTCTGCAGGTAGAACACGCAAAAGGAAAAGTAAGGATGGGAAAGAAGACCAGTCTAAGCAGATGGACTACATATCAGCGTTGGCTGTGGTTCCAGATGCTAACTCTGGAAAGCCTAAGTGGGAAAGGAGATGTGCTGGATGATGCAAAGAACTGAAGGAGGTGTTCAGCAAGCAAATCTGGGGAGCCAGGGACCGGGATAGCTCCAAGTGTCTGGGGAACAGGAGTCACAGCTTTGGCAGGCTTTGCATAATGCTAAGCCAGCGGCTTCTGTGGTCAACAGGCATTCCACTGCAGATTCAAAGACTCCATGGGAGATTAATAAACTTACCTGGGCATCCTTTGAGTGAAGAGGTGGGAGCTGACAGCCCAACCAGAAATACATGGATGTAGTGAGGTAGCAACAGGAAAATGGAGTTTCTCTCTTCTGTGGAGGGGAAGGAGTGTTGAGTAAGGCACACACAGATGTTCCCTACACAAGGGATGTGAAGAAAGGAAGGGGATGAATGAGGTGGGGTTTGGGAATTTCCAGGCCAACCCAGAATCTGCCACAGAGGCCAAGGCTCTTGCTCCGGGAAGCCCTGGATCCTCTCTCCCTCTTCCCTTATAAAAGTAAATTCAGGGGAAAATGCTGTTTCTGTTCTTGACAGCTTGCTAGAATTGTCTCCTTAGCTTCCAGTCATGCTTGGCTCCTGCTAGAGTAATTACCACCCACCTGTTCTCCATGCAAGAATTCACAGCCAGTGGACACACATCTGGCCTGTGAGAGACAGGCCTGGAAATCTCCCAGGCTGCTTGGAACAAACTGAGGACAGTGCAGGGTCAGCCACTGATCCAAAGGTGAAGAAACAGCTGGCCGAAGAGCCCTGGTCACTGTGACCTGAGGGGCTGCCCATCCCCTAGCTGACAACTTGACAGACAAGGGACAGGTTGCCCAGGAGGAGCAAAACCCCAGGGGTTCAGTATTGGTCCCTGCCTCTTCCACCAGCACATAGCTGTCTTCCACACAGGGCCTATCAGGACATGGTTTGGAACCCACTAATCTGAACCAACTTGCCACTTCCA
Organism: Uropsilus gracilis; assembly: GCA_004024945.1. Taxonomy (NCBI): domain Eukaryota; kingdom Metazoa; phylum Chordata; class Mammalia; order Eulipotyphla; family Talpidae; genus Uropsilus; species Uropsilus gracilis. The sequence goes on from PVHY01003809.1 coordinate 18,440, forward strand.
GACAAGAAGCATGAGATGATGGTCATGTACCTACAGTGCCCTCTCTGTTAAGCCACCTCATCCAGCTGGCTCAGGTGTCGTCCTGGGACGGAGTCTGAGAACACTGCACATCTTAAAAGTTGCAAGCTGGTGAGGATGACTCCACGAGCCAGCCCAGGACTCTGACAAAGGGGATGGGGCCCCCGGGATGAGATTTTACCCCTTGCCTGCCCCAGGACCATAGTATTTTCCCTTGTGCTGGGAGAATCCCTGACCCCTTCAACCTCACTGCATCACTCATCCTGAGGCACAGAGAGGCTGCCTGCCAGGACAACAGATCCCACTCAAGCTCCAATCTCAACATTCTTCTCTACCCAGGGGTCAGGGTCAAGTGTGGGGTATTTTCCCAAGCTCCAGGGAACACAGGCGCCTCCTGACATCCACGGCTACTGCCCCAGGCTAAAAGGGCAGCTTCCAGGGCAGACAGTGCAGGCAGGAGAGGAGCCAGTTTGCTCTTGAGACAGGGCTGCAGGGGAAGAGGCCACAGGAGGAGGGGCTTGGAATATATCAGCACTTTCAGTCCCAGGAAGTAGAAATAGAGGCTGATGGTGGGAAGAGGGCTGGCATGGCTGGCATCTGAGCTAAGACTGGTCCTCATCTTACTAACCCCAGGATCTGGCCGCTCTGGAGACCCTCATAGCTCCTGGGGCAAAACTCAAAGGCAGCTACCAGTCTGAAGATGGTATCTAGGCCAAGAGCCTCCTGACAGGGTCAGGTGGCATTGTACTCCCCTTTGCAAGGGATCAAAGGCAAAGCAGGTAGGCTAGTGAGAATGCTGTGGATGAAGGAGGAGGCAGAGCAGTTGGCTCAGGAAGAGAGCAGGTGTAGTTATGGAGAGAGCAATCTCTTGGGGCCTGGAAGGCATTTCATCAGCCAAGGTTGGCCTGAGGCAAAATTGTGCCACAACAGCCTCTTTGCTCCCTACCTCTCCCTTGTGGCCCCTCATTGGGCACCTGCCATCCTACCATCCTCCCCCAGAGGGAAAAACAAGGGAGCTGGAGCCAGAAGCCTGAGCACAAGTCCTAGCTGCTCCTCATTCTAACTGGGATCTTCAGTCAAGCGCTCAAGTTCTCTGAGGCTCTGCTTCCCTTCCTGTAAAATGGGGTGAATAAGATGATAGAATGACCGAATGAGGACACAACAGTCAAAATCTCAGCTGCTTTGGTTAGTCATGGATAGTCCTAATAGGACAGGGAAAGAGGAGGACAGAAATAGGGACATATGGGGGGGGGAGGGGCTTTGGATTTCCAAGATGAGGGGCTAGATGAGTTGGAAAGCTGCCACAATTCCAACTCCCATATCCAGGCTAGAGTCCGGGTGGACAGTGGGTGGCTAGGGCCTGATGTAGGGAAAGTTATTGTCACTTAAGAAAACAGAAAGAGGAAAGTCAGATCTCACTACAGCCCTGGGCCAGGAGCCTGCAGACGGCGTCTCCTCCAGAGGAAGAGCTGGTGTTCCCTCCACTGCCCTCTGGCAGCCACAGAGCTCCTGTTTTCCTCGTTAAGCTGACTGCAACCTGGCCCCCTTCGCACTATGGAGACAAGATCCAGGAACCATTCAGAGTCCCCAGTCACAGCAGCTGCTTTCAACATTACTCCCAACTGGATCCACAAGGTGGGGTGGAACTTGGGCCAGACTGCAGCGTTCAAGGCAGGGAGCAGCACCCCTGGAAATGGAAGCCAGGGTCAGGTGCCTCCCTGCACTCCCTGCAGTGCTCAGCATCCTGATACCACAAAGCAGACCTTCTTGTGGAGCCACACGAGTTGCCAGAACTTGCGCTAAGCAGTTAAGTGTAGTGTCTCATTTAATCCCCACATACCCTTAGGAAGTTGATACCATTATTAGCTCTAACTCAGAGAGGGAGAAACTGAGGCACGGGGCAGGTAAGAATCTTAAAACAAAGGACTTAGAGCTGGGCATGGTGATGCGCACCTGTAATCCAAGGACTGGGAGGCAAGAGGCCAGGAATCATTTGCGTTATTGGGTTCGAGACAGCCCCGGGCAACATAGCGAGACCTGGACTCTGAAAACAAACAAACAACAATAACAACAACAACAAAAAACCCCAAAAGACTTAGGAGTCGGTGGCCGAGGTAAGAGGCGGGCGCTCAGGGTCCCTATGGCGAGAAGGAGGAGGATGTGGTGAGGAGGGGAAATGGCTGCCAGAAATAAGCCAGAAGAGGGTTTCCCAAAGTGTGTTCTGTGGGAACCAACAGTTGCTGTGTCCTCAGCACCGTGTCGCCTATAGCAGATGATCACGGGAACCGCAGTAGTAGTCACGTAAAAATCTTTTTACCCAAAAAGCTGCTTGAATGTCTGCCGAAATGTTCAAGTTTACTCAAAGAGAGGCACCGGTGGAACACTAATGAGAGATCATGACCCAGCCGTCCTTCTGAATTTCTTTTTAATGATATGTGACCCTTCACCTTTGATTCCCCTGACCTGCGTTACCTTGGTAACCATTTCATTTTTCAATTTAATTTCATTTTTTACTTTTGGTGTACAAACCGTAACATCTCTCAGAGGGTAATATGCTGATTTCCTCAAATAGAGATACCCCTTTGAGCAATAAATTTGCAAATGCTGTCTTCATTTTCTGTATTAAAATTCATTTCCATTTAAAACAAAACAAGGCACTTATCATTGGTTGGAGAGGCAAAACTGTAGGTCAATATGCCCATGTGAAAAGGAAAGAAAAATCTATTCCCCACCTTCCCAAGTAGTTCACCTCTCAGTTTTGCTTCACTATCTGCCTCAATTTCCCAGACTTACAGCTGCCACCATGGACTCAAAGAGAAGCCCTCATTCTCTGACATACCCTTTCCCCAAGATTCAACCAAGACTTAAATTTTTTCAAAAGGAGCTTATCTAGGAAACTTAGAAACGGAACAAAATAAAAAGCATAAAAAGCCAAGAATCTGGGAAGAGAGGAGTTTATTTTTTTTAATTTTAAAAAATTTATTTATATATATTTCACATCATTTCAGTCCCTGGGGGTCACCCACCACCTCCCCTTCCCAGTAGCTTTTATGTCCTAAAAGGAGAAAAACAATTATAGCTACTGGTTGTGTCAAGTATCAGGCAGTATATGATGCTTTTGAAATATTGTCACCTGGTATAACAAATAATCATGTCCCCATTTCACAAATAGGGAATCTGAGAGGCTCAGAGGGGTTAAGCCACTTCTCAAGGTTGCACAGCTTTTAAAGAGTAGAGTGGGAGCCAAGTCAACCTTTACTCCTACATACCTGAATAGAAGAAATGGACGTGGGGATACAACCCTCCCAATGATCGGCCTTGTACTTGGAGGCTTCATTTAGGTGTGATGGAGGCAGTGGACTATTCAGACCCTCAGTCAAGCTCTTGCAGGTTGGCATCACTGCGCTATATGATAGATTTCCAAGTCTCACTCAAGAAAGAAGCAGAACACATTTCCTCCAGATCAAGATTGAAAAATCCTTGGCAGATCCATCCCTTCCAGTTCTCTATCTGCTAGCTACCACTTAAACAGACCAACGCATAAGAAGTACTGAGACAAATCAATACATTAAAAAAAAATCCTTGTACTTACACTAGTTTTTCATTCAAAATTCTTCTGACTTGTTAGAATTTCCACAGTATCTCATTGCTGGTTCATTGGACCGGAGGTTGCAGAAACCTAGAAAGAACTGATGAAACCCTTGGCCCAGGATGGCGACTCAGAGCTGAGATGTTGTTACTGTGATTATTACCACTGAGAGACTCCCCCAAGGCGATCATGTCAGCAAATAACCCTTGACTCCCTTGGCAGAAAGTGGTATTACCGTATATTAATGGAATCATTAGATCAATAGCTATTGATAAGTACTATTTACTGAGCAATTATTATGTTAGGTTCTAGTTGAGGTGTCTTCATTAGCCCCTTTAATCTGTATAACTCAATAGATACAAGTGGTTTTTTGTTTGTTTGTTTGTTTGTTTTGAGACTGGGTCTTGCTATTTTTGCTGGTGGAACCGCAGGCTCACGTTGCCTGGGGACTATGGACTCAAGCGATCCCCAGCCTCAGCTCCCCAGGTAGCTGGGATTACAGGTGCGTGCCACCACGCCCAGCTATTTTTTGAGATTAGGTCTTATTTTGTTGTCCCGCGTGGAACTCGAACCGTGATCCCCAGACCCAGCCGCGCTCCAAAGACTGACACTTACAGGCACACGCCATCGTGCCCAGCTATAAGTGGTTTGTTTCATCCCCTTTTACAGATGATGGAACTAGGCCTGGAAACAGTAAGAAGTAGCTTGCTCCAAGGTCTCTCAAATGAGAGACCTGAGCTTTGAACCCAGACAGGGAAGTTCATAACCTACCCTGGGAACCTCTACCGACTATAACCTCTGATGATGAGCCTGACGCTATGATGACTAGGATCACAGATGTCATTGTATGCTGGAGCAGTTGGGAAAAGCTTCCTGGAGGTGACAGACCCTAGTGGACCCTGAAAGAAGAACAGATGGGAGAGGCAAAAGATAGAAGCATAGGTTTGAGGATGACCCCTGAAGTTTCATGGAACCTCACATGGGATATCAGTGATCCTTTTCCTTTGAGACAGTCATTTAGCCAATGTGGCTGTGTAAGAAAGATCTTGGAGCCTGGACCCATGGGGTCTGCGTGGGGACTCCAGCATTAAAGTGGAGAGGGTTTAGGGTTGACCAGTCAGACTGAACCCCTTTCAGCCTACACTGACCATAGGACTTGCTTTGTGGTAGTTGTTTGGCTTTGCTAAGATTGAGGTAGGGCTGACTCTACAGGTGTGGACAGCATAAGGACCCATGGACCTGCACATCTGTAGAAGTTCACAGACATCTTAGGGAGAAGCTTGAATTCCACTTAAACCATAAGAATGTTGGGGCAGAGGTAGCGCGAGAATGTAAGCAAACACTGACAGCAGTGTTAGAGTCACCCTTTTGCCAGCCCCTGCCAAAGGTATGGGAAACATGAAACATACCTGGCAGATGGCAAGTGCTCCTTAAAGGACCCCCACTATCTCCAGGCTTCATCTTGGGAACTCACTTGGCCATGGTTTCCAAATCTGGCCAGATTGCCACCTGTTTACAAGTATACACCTCCTCCTGCACAGTCCCCTCATGTGTCACACACTATTCCAGGCAACAGAGACAAACTAAATGAGAAGATCCCCTCTTCGCCTGGGCTGCAAGTCTCCAACTGATCTGGGGGGTGGGGTGCTATAAGAACCCCACTGAGCTGCAGACCAGCTGGCAAGGGGATGTCAGCCACACTGAACAGGACTGAGAACTAGAACAAAACTGTGTCACTTTGCAAACCGTGACTTAAGTTACTAGTTGGGTGCTTGGCATAGTCCAGAGTTTCTGTGATCATATTTATATTTATCAGTAGGGGGAAAAGTGTGCCCAGAAAGTATGGGCTGACTGGTCCTGTGTTTGTGCATATTCTTGGATCCCAGAGAGCCCTGGGGAGCAATGTGTCACATAGCACTTCCTCGTCTAGGAGCTGATCAGGAGTAGTTCCAGGGAAACGGGGTCAGTGCGGGCCACAGAGGTCTGTCTGAACAGGCACCTGGGTGCAACCCAGGCCCAGCCTGGCTCGCCATGGCGGGTGGCATTTCCAAGTGCGTCAGTGACCCTCCACCTGTGCCTTTTCACTGAGCCCCACCCTGGCCTGACCCAGCGAGACTGCAGCCAGAGGCAGACAGGAGAGAAAAGGCCAATACTGCTGAGATCCTGGCTGGAACTAGAAGCTACAAAAAGCCAGAGGGTTCTTCTCTGCTCAGGCCCCACCAGAAAAGCCTGCAGCTCTTCTCACATATGCTCTCTAGCTCGCATTGCACAGGCTATTTTCCGGCCCTCCTGTGGCCTTGTGGATGTGTTTTGCTCTCCTGAATGACAATGCGTCACTGTCACTCAGAGTGTGTTCCATGGAGAGCAGCCCCTGGGACTTCGTTAGGAATGTAGAATCTCAGGTCCCGTTACAGACAAATTGGGTCAGAAACTGTAGCCACAAAATCCATAGCAACTTGAATACACCTTCAAGTTTGAGAAATATTGTTTCTTGGGAGCAGAAGTTACCCCATCAGAGTTATCTTGGTACATGTTGGCTTTGGCATCTCAGGAACTAGGCTCAATAAGTCTCTGTTTTACCTTTTTTATTTTGAAGTAATTTTCGACTGAAAGTTACAATATTAGTACAATATACCTTTCATTTAACTTCCCCTAATGTTAACAGCTTACAGTCTACAAACCATAGCATTATTATTAAATTAGCACAAGTAACCCAGCAGAGGTATGAGGCTAGTTGGTAACTGACTCATAATCCCTTTTCAAGTTCTATCAGCTTTCCCTTTGACATCCTTTCCCTGGATCTCCTGTTATATCCTTTAATATTCATTTATTCAGGATCCCTCATGGCATTTAGTTGTTGACGCTAAAGAGACTCCTTAGTCTGTAACCCCCCCAAAAAAATCTCTTTTTTTGTGACCTTGACTTTTAAAGAATACTCATCAGTTATTTCTGTCTCTCTATCTCTCAAGTTGAGGCTGTCTGATGTTTTTTTGTGATTAGACTGAGATTATGCATTTTTGGTGAAAAAAAAAACAAACCTCCATAGAAGTGGTGTTATCCATGGCCTCCCATCAAGAGGTACAGCAAAGACCTGTGGTATGACTGATGATGTTAACCTCCATCACTTGGCTAGACTTATTCTGCCAGATTTCTCCATTGTTTCTCTACTCTACTAACTTTCCCTTTGTAGATAAATAAATGTCTTGCTGGAGGGGGATTTTTAGAAATTATGCAAATATCCTAATTCTCAAATTTTCTCCCACTGATTTTAGTATCCATCACTGATGAATCTTGCCTACAACACTTATTGCTATTATCTTTGCCTAATTGTGATCTTGTGTTTTCCTCATTATGTCCATGTTTATTCATTAGAAATCTTCTGTAAAGGAGAACTATTCCTTCTTCACTTTTTTTTTCAATTACTTTTTTCTTCAGTAAGGACTAATGACTTATGTTATAGTCCTTTATTATTATAATTATTATTACTTTGCTGTTCAAATTGCTGCAATTCCAAAGTCCATTGGGAACTTCTGCAAGATGGTTTCTGTGTCTTTTTAATATGTCTATCCTTTTCCAAGGAGTTCTTGCTTTCTGGTGCCACAAGACATTCCAACCTCACCTTGTTCAAAAATGTTTCAGAATGCTGTATGTCAGCATGGTAAAGAAGATATCTAAACCCTTTTTAAGTCCCCAACTAGGAATCTGTATCCAGTTCAATTTTTAACTGGCAGAAAGAATAGAAATATTTCAATGCTCACAGAATCTCTCATTTCAACTGCTGTGTGTGGGTCAGGGAAAAGTAGAAAAACCTCTAATCTGAAGACAAAACAATATCTGCAAAAATTGTAGGCTGGGCAACTGGTTTTCCCTAGAAGTCCAGCTCAGGGTCTCTCCATATCTATCAAGTACCATAGGGTAGCACTTAAGAATATGGGTGCTGCAACTAGATTCTGGGTCTATACCATCCCATGCCTCAGTTTCCCCATTGGTACAGTAGCAGTATTTGTCATGGAAATGTGTAATGCACTTAAATGTCTAGCTAGCTTTAAACAGTCTGTGGTACACATAAACAGTCAATAATCATCAGCCAGGAGCCTGACATTTCCAGCAATTAACTTAGGCTGCGGAATTCATTCACAATTATTTATTGAGTATTGTGGCATGCACTGTTGTGAGTCCTGGCGTTCCATCAGAGAACAAAAGGGACCAAGTCACTGCTCTCATGGAGTACACATTCGTCTGGAATAAAAATAGCCCAATCCTACAAAACACTGCAGTATGGTCTAAGACAGTAGCAGGGAGATGTGGAAACAGTCATGTTTTTGCCAAAATCATTCATCCTTTTGTGGTAAGAGCACTTTCCTCTGGAGAATGACACTGCGGTAGCATGGGGATTGAGCGTTTAGCCAATCAAGGCATTGTAGGTTTGTTTTTTTTTTTTTTTTTTTTTTTTTTTTTTTTTTTTTTTTGAGGCTATGTCTCGCTATTTTTGCCTGTGGAACCACAGGTTCATGTTACCTGAAGCAACACAGACTCAAGCAATCCCCAGCCTGGGAAGGTAGCTGGGATTATAGGCGCACGCCACCATGCCCAGCTATATTTTTTTGGAACTAGGTCTCGCTACAGGCCCCAGGCGGGACTCAAACCGCGATCCCTGGCCCTGGCCGCGGCTTCCTAGGCTGCCACTTACAGGCATGCGCCACCACGCCCGGTCCGCATTGTATGCCTTACATGGTGATTCGTGCAAGGATGCATGGCCATCAGTGCCAGCAAGATTTTTTGCATTGGGGATCCTAACGGTCAAGAACCTATAGGCTAAGCGCAGTCACTGTAGGGGGTGGGGCCTGATGTTAAGCCACACCCACCAAAGGCGGAGCCAAGAGTGAAGAAACTAAGCTTGAAGGCTTTAAGTTCCTAAGTCAAGGATGGCTCTGAACATTTTGCTGAATATTACTCTGTGAGCGGATAAGGTCAGTTTGTGTAAAGAATTGATTAAGGAAAAAAAAAAAAGAATTGCTTAAGAGAACAGAGATCTACAAGTTGAACCTGATCCAAAGAGCAGTTCTTGAGATCTGCTTGTCTATACTTTCTCTCCAACCTATGAGGAAAGCATTAGAAGTACAGTTATCAGGGTTCTGCACACATTGCAGCAAGGGTAATAAGACAATGTTTTATTTTCAGTACTCAAAATTCACGTTTGTAATGATTTGCCCATGCAATGAAGAACGAAGAACATTTTAAAATTATTAAGTGCCTGTTCTTCTGGGGGGAAAAAAAAGTCTGAAGTTTGTCCTATTCTTTTTTTCCCCCTTTGTATAAGATTTAGGTTTTACGAGCCAGATAGAAAAAGACAGAAACCAAGTGGTTTCACTAATATATGGTCAACCAAATGAAAGCACACAACGGGAGAGTGGGGACCAGCTGGATTGGTTGGGGAGGGGAGGTGGTGGGTGACCCCCAGGGATCAAAATGATGTGAAATATATATATGTAAATTATTTTTTAAAAAAGATTTAGGTTTTATTTTTTCTTTTTTAAAATATTATATATATATATATATGTATGTATTTCACATCTTTGTATTCCCTGGGGATCACCCACCACCTTCCTTCCTTGACTGTTTTTCTGCTCATTACTAGCTTACTTCAATACCATAGAAAGCTAGCACTTTTTTTTTTTTTTTTTGAGACTAGGTCTTGCTATTTTTGCCTGTGGAACCGCAGGCTCTCGTTGCCTGGGGTACCACAGACTCAAGCACTCCCCAGCCTCAGCTTCCTAGGTAGCTGAGATTACAGGCGTACGCCACCACGCCCAGCTATTTTTTGGAACTAGGTCTTGCTACGGGCCCCAGGCGGGACTCGAACCACAATCCCTAGCTCCAGCCGCTTCATAGGCTGAAGCTTACAAGCACGAGCCACCGTTCCCGGCCTGGAAAGCTAGCACTTTTACAGGAAGGAGGATCATGTTCTAAAAGCATGCTCTTCTTCTGAACAAGTCTTGGTTTCTTGCCTTGTCCCCAGCTGTAAACTAATTAAATCTCTCTCTTCTCCCTGCTTCTGTCCTTCCTTCTCTTTCTCCCTCCCTCTCTTTCTCTACCTCTCTCACACACACACTTGCACACACACATACTCATTCATGCACACACACACCCTGTCACTGCCTATCCCATTTTCCACACCCACCCAGCTTCCTCTCTGAGGAAAGCCCTGTCAAAGGACAGTAATTAGCCTCCATCCCCTTCCACCCTCCAGAACTGACCCCCTCCCCTCACTTTGTCCCACCCAATCCCCAAACTCTTCAGCCCAAACTTTTCCTTCCAAGACAAATTTGACTGAAATCCCAGTCCTCAGTCTTGCCTTTCGTGCCCTGCCCTCTCCTGATGGCTGCCCAGTCCCCAATGACCAGGGGAAGAATGCCAGATGCACCCTCAGGAGTCAACCTGAAGCTCACACCTTAGAAGGCTCTCCTTTCATTGCTTAACTTCTCTCCTTGGAGTCTTCCTGCAACTCCAATACCCAAGCTCTCCCACCTCCATGTCCTAGTGGAAGCCATCTCCTGTGGACAGACCTGGGGTGCTCACATGTACACTTTGGTTGAGAAGATTTCCATCTCCAGAATTCTGGGTATTTACTGTATAAACCACTCCTTTTTACCTTGACTTATAGCAATTTTTTTGCAATGTCCTCTAACCTTTCTCATGGTAACATCCACTCTGTGTAAAGACTTGCGTCTGCTCAGTAACTTAGTTCAGGCTTTCATAATGAAACACCATGAGCTGGGTGACTTCAACAATGGAAGTGTATTTATTTCTCTCAGTCTGCAAACTGAAAAGACTGAGCTCAAGAGACCAGCAGAGTCAGTGTCTGGTGAGGGCCCTCTTCCTGGTTTGCAGATGGCTGCCCTCTTACCACGTCCTCGCATGACACAAGAGAGCAATCTCTAGTCTCTTCCACTTCTTATAAGGGCACTGATGACCTTCATGAGCTTATCTACACCTACGAACATCAGCCTCCACCTTCAAAATACCATCAACTGGAGATGAGAGCTTGGATTATGGATTTGGGTTAGACACAAACATTCAGCCCATTGCAACTGGAATGTAAGCCAAGCACCAGACACTGGATAAAGACCTGAGTGACTGGAGCTGGGCACAGTGGCTTGTGCCTGTAAGCTTCAGCCTATGAAGCAGCCGGGGCTAGGGATCGTGGTTCGAGTCCCGCCTGGGGCCCGTAGTGAGACCTAGTTCCAAAAAAATAGCTGGGTGTGGTGGCGCGCGCCTGTCATCCCAGCTACCTGGGAAGCTGAGGCTGGGGATTCCTTGAGTCTGTGGTATCCCAGGCAACAAGAGCCTGCGGTTCCATGGGCAAAAATAGCGAGACCTAGTCTCAAAAAAAAACCTGAGTGGCTGGATAAATGAGTGCTTGAATGTATGGTGAAAGGCATGAGTAAGCGAATAGACCAATGAGAGGATGTAGTGATAAGACTTGGTGGGTGGCAGAAGGGTCAAAAATCCCTAGAGTGTAGGGCTTGAGGACCCAGGGAAGGGCGAGCAGATTCCACCAAGGTCTCTCCAGTCTCTCAGTTGCTGCTTTACCTAAGAACCTGGGGCTTGGATTGAGCTCTTCTAAAATCTTCTCAAAACCTTTTAAGGATATATATTTGCATTTTTCATACACGCTGTGCATCTTGCTTTGATGTGGCCAGTCTTGACAGCTGAGTTTATCCCAGATGTGGGAAGTACAGACTGTTTGCCAGCTCGCCAGGTGCAGCCTCTGGGGAAGGGTCCTGAGGTCAGGTGGAGTTAGGGTGCCTCCCCAAAACCCTTCAGCAAGACTCCAGGGGCTCCTCTGACTCAGGTCAGAGTCAGAGGGTCACTGTGTTCCCTCCAAAGACTCCCCTTCTCCACCCTCCCTCTGCCACCAACTCCCCATCCCTGGTCCCACACTGGCACTGCCAGCTCCTGCAGAGCCCCCATACAACCCAAGAGAGCTGCAGATGTTTGCATGGATTTGCAGCTACGAATGAAAAGCTGCAGTTTGTTTTGAATGGATCGTGGCTCTGGAGAGAGAGCCTGGGGATGCAAATCTGCCATGACTGGGATGCAGATGGGAAGCAGATGTGGGGATGTTGGAAGTTTCTGCTCCAGCACCCAGGGCCCACCTTGGAGAACTCATCCTTTTCCCTGAAGAAGGCTGATGGGCAAGGCTGTGCTTGGACCCTGGGAGACTCAGCTCCAGGTCCAGTCTGCTCAGCTGTCACCCCTTCTTCTCACCCTCCCTCTTGGCGGAGGATCACTTTCTCTTGCATTCCTATAGGATGTGTCTATTCTCCCAGCCTCTCTTTGTCTCTGCCTCCATCATTCTTTCTCTGTCTCCCAGTCTCTCTCGTTCTGTCTCTTTGTCTTCATGTCACTTCCTGCCTTACTCCTGCTCCTGCTCTCAGACGTCCTGTCACTGCATGTCTGTCCTCCAACTCTGGCTCCCACAGTCTCTCCCTGGCTACTCCCCAAGGCCAGTGCCCCTACCCTCATGCTTGGCTAAGCCTGCCAATCAGCTTGGACCCCTGTGGTGAGGAACAGGAAGAACAGGCCGAGGGCTGACAGCAGCCGCAGTTCCGTGAAGGAAGCGATTTTAAGCCAGTGAGGCCTGGGTAGGCTGAGGCCAAGAATTTCTCACTTACCCGCAGGGCTGGATATTTAGTCTGTGCTGGGGAGGGCAGGTGGCAGCCAGCCTGGAGCTTGGAGCTTGCAAGAGCAGCTTTGCCGCTGCCCTCCCCAGCTGGGTCCTCTTCTGGGAGACACTCCTCTCCCGCGCCTGGCCTGGCCCCTGCCCCCTCCAGCACCTGGAAGCGGTGGCACAGCTGGACACAGCTGGGCACCACAGTCAATATCTTCTTGAGGACACAGACCTTGGTGGCTGGCAGGACAGAATGGAGGTATGTTTTTTATCCCCCACTGCTCTCCAAAAAGCTGGGAGCAGCCCTTCCCTTTCCACCCCTGTGGAGCCTCAGACAGTCTCCAAAGGCAAATGTGCTTTTCCTTTGGCTCGTATACAGGCTAAATACTTTATCCGATTGATATGGGCTGCACACTCAGTTGTCTTATTTTCCTTTATGGGTCTGTTCATAGTCCTCTGAGCTCTTGGGCAGGGTCTCAGGACCGTTTGTGGCACCTTCCAGAGGCTAGTAGTGAGCTCACCCATCCCTTTAAACTCATGAGCAGGCAGTGAATAATACTACACAACTTTGGGGGGGGATCCAAATGATCCCCAAATAGGCTGCTGTCATTCCCAGGAGACTGGACTCATTTAGAGGGCAACGTCACAGATGCTCCTGCGGACATAAGTGAGGACGTTGTCAGACACAGCTGGGGCCTGTCTCTCTGGCACTCCCCAAGTCTCTGCTCTGGGTCGCCTTTTCCCAGCAGCACATCTTCTGGGGCCCACGGTACCACCCAGTAGCCGCTGGCACTAAGTCACCCCAGCATAGCCTCCTGAGGTGTGGTCCCCAGCAGCAGGGCGTCTGGTGTGGCGCCTGAGCCCCTGTTCTGGAATCCGCTGTGCTTTGAGATCCTATCATGGGCCGCCACCAGTGTGCGAGGCAGCACACCTGACAGGCCGTCCAGTTCATGGAGGACACAGATGGAGTGGTGAGACCTGGGGTGTCAGTCACAGAGGACCTGGGATTGCGCTTCACTTGTTGGAGTGGTCGCAGCTGTCTCTGAGCTCCAGTGGCCTCAACCACGAAGCGGGAGCCACAGCAGGGCTGTGTTGAGGACAGTCAGCTCAGGACAACCTGTGGCAATAATAATCCACTAAGAGGGACCCCGCACGCAGCAGCAGCAGACAGCACCTGGAAATGGCAGATGCTTCAAAGCTCTACCCCAAGAGCACTGTCTCATTTCAGGACACCCTTGCCAGCGCCTGTCCCTAGACTGTCCCTAGGTGTTGTAACTTGGGCTCCCTGTGCACAGCCCGAGGAAGTGTCTGGGCAATTACTTCCTTCAGGCCCCAAGGCTAGCCCCAAACAGAACCACAGCCTGTGGGTGTAAACACCTCCTGCCTCTGGGTGTAAACATCTCCACGACCACGACGACGACGTGTCCTAAGTTCCAGGCACACTGAGCCCCTTCCCTGTAGCCTCTTGCTTGACACCACTCCCTTCCTTGGCCTCCTTCTCTTCCCAGCCCCCTCCCCCACTCCTGGGAAGATTTTTAAGAAATCATCACTTTCACAAAAATCTTTGCTGTAGGGTCTGCTTCTGGGTAAACACAACTTAAGACTCTGGGAATTGCCTCATAAACAGGAGGTGTCCCCTCGGCTGTGTGAGCCAGTCTTCCTGCAGTACTGCCTGTGAGCCAAGGCAAGTTCCTGAGGAATCAGTCACAGTTGCCTTCTAATGCTGAGGACACTGGTGCTCCCTGTGTCTGGACTGGCAAAGACCAGTCCCACCGGGCACTGGTGGGGTAGGAGCTGACCAGTACTAAGCCCTCCATTCAGGAAACCATCTGTGCCCTTTACTTTGGGAGTCTCTGTGTCCCGGCTCTAGAGACCTACCCAGAATGCCAAAAGATGGCATAAAATTATATTTAGTTATTGCCATCCTGGGAACGCCAATGGTTATCCTAGGTTAATCCTGTATCACCCCTCTACCCACCTTCTTTCCAAGAGGAAATGAAGCCAGGCACAGCGGAACACAGTGACCACCGGGGGCATGTCTGGAGTCTGGTCTGGATTATTTTCCTGGACTGTGCAGTGGTGGTGATATTCTCACTAGCTTTTTGAATTTTTGTGGCTTCTAATTTTTTTCATTCTTTCAAATATTCTCCTTCACACCTCATTTTGGATGGTGAGCTCCCCAAAATTTGTCAGCATAAGAAAACCTCAATATGATTGGGCTATCTGATGATGGGCAGGCAGATTTTCCCCAGACTAGCATCTAGTCCTGTACATCTCAGCCCTTGATTCTCCCCTCCTACCTGTGATTGCTGACCCCAAAGCCTCCACCTTGCACCTGTTCCTGTGTCAGCTGAATCCCCAAAGTGAGGCTATTCTATAGGTGTTTCTAACCAGACCATAGAGCAATGAATATATTACACGACATAAATTACACATAATCCAATTGAATGCTGTCCCAACATGAAGTCATGTCCCCAAATGAATCATGATGGTAAACCCACATGAATGTATTGCCAACCCAGTTTCCCTTTGCCACAACACTTGACCTGGGAAATGCGACTGAGGAGAAATTAGGATGGAAACAATGGTCTGAACATGCTAGAGTTTAAAAAATTCTTACTTTTGCAAAGATTATAAAATATATGGCCTTGAAAATTAGTGGACATGGGAAGGAGTATGTACGAATGAGGAGTCCTTAAATATAATCCTCCTTTGTATCTGAGGACATCTGTTCCTGGTGGCTCAAACACATATTTTCAGGTCTGTGGGTTTTAGCCACATACTCCAGTGTGTGTGTGTGTGTGTGTGTGTGTGTGTGTGTGTATGTGTGTGTGTGTGTGTGTGTCTGCTTTCCCCTTAATCCTTAATTCTAAATCCACCAGACCAGGATTAGGAGAGATGGCAAATGAGGCCTGAGGGCTGCAGCTTACAGTGAACAGGTCCCGGAGCTGGTCTTCAGAGCAGGAGGCATTAGTATCTATGAATTCATGCTTCCCTTTTTTTGCAACTTTTTGGTTTAAATTACCCCCATAGATTTTAGACCCAAGGGTCTTCTGAAAACATTCCAGGTTTGTCTTTGCTAAATAGAAGGGAAAAGGGGCTAGTTAGTTACACCCATGCCAGGCCTACTGCAGGATAAGGAGCAGGAATGGGGCAAGACCCAGAAGAAGTGGAAATGGCAATTTCAGCATTTATCAGAGGTTCTGTGTTCACAAATCATTTTTTTACATCCATTCTCTCACCTGAGCTTCACTGAGCAGTTTGACCTAATCCCAGATGATACTGATAAACCTAGAACTTGTATTTTCCAGTAAAGTTAAAGATTAAAGAATTCATTCAACCAAGTGGCAAGATTTAAAGCCTGATCTTCTAAGCTCAAACCTACAACATATCCAGTGAGAGACCTGTACTAAGCATGGTGATGATGCCTGCTATCGTAAATAAATAAATAAACAAACAAAAAAACAAACAAATAAATAAATAAAGTCTTTTTCTGTGTCAGACACTGGTAGCATGTTTTCCATATTCTCTTATTTCATCCTCACATCCTCTGGTATATTCTGGCTTTGAAGAAAGGTGAGGTTCGACAGATCATGACAGGGCATTCTCGCCATATGCAGTCTCCCAGGCAGGATGAGTATGGACAATGCAAACTCTGCGCTGGCAGCATAGCACCAAGTGTTTGCATAGCACCAAGTGTTCTCGGCAAGCACAGAACAATGGGACTGGGTGGAGAAGTGCCTCCCAGACTGGCTCCCTGGGCTCCCAGAAGCCCACACTGTCAGAGGTATGGAGAATGAAGAGAACACTAAGAAGTACTCTATTCTCTGAACTTGACCGCCCTGCCCCCAAGCCCTACCTCCCTTGTGCCTGTGGAGAACAAGACTCAGCATCGGACATGTAATCCTGGAAAAATGGCTTCTTTGTGCCTCAGTTTCCACATCTGGGGAAAATCATTGTCTCTATCATGTAGATTGTTGTGAAGAGTAAACGAGTTAATGTAGGCAGTACTTACAACAGGACCTGGCAGTGTTAGGTGTTGGCTCACGTTTTAATTCCAAGTGATCTGAGATTACTTCCTTAGGCTCACCAATGTTTTCCCTTGCAGAGTTTCAGTCACTTAAAATAGATTGAGATTTCATGGCAAGTGCTAGAGAAACCTTGATTCCTTCCAGTGAGACTTCGGAGGCTGCTGAGACTAACTACTAGCACTGGCTTCTTTCTTCTTTGCTACCACCTCCAGTCCCAGACTAGTTTCCCCCGGCTCTGGCTCCTGGTGTCTGTGTCAGCTTATACGCAGCTGCTAGCTGGAGAAGAGTTGTTTAATACCTCATTAGCACCTCCGACTGCTCATTGTGGGCACTAATCACTTCAGTTTGCTCTCTCTGGAGTCACTCTGAGCAGCCTTTGAAAAGCAGGCCATGTGATGGCCTCGAGACTTCTCCAGCTGGCCCTAATTCCCTCCCTGGGTTGCTCCCTTTACCCAGAAAGTAAAACAACTTTCTGGTGAGTGTGGTAATTATATAGATGCATGTAAAAAAAAAAAAGTCAAACCCATCGTCCTCTGTGGCACCTGACACAAATCCTATGGGCAGCTTTGCCCCGAGCCTCCCTCTTTCTCTCCTGTCCCGCATCTACAGACCTGTCCCCTCACCCTTGCCACCCGCAGCTTGGTACGGGAATCAGGGAGAAGGCAAGGGCCCAAATCTAAAGCAGATGTTTGGGACAACGAGTGAGGCTGGGTGGAGACAATAGGAAGGATGTGGACCCTGTTAGAACTGCTTGTTGCTCTGACCCACTGCCAAGGCTGAGAAAAATAGAGTGACTGTTCCTGGTTAAATACCCAGCTTTGACTTGTGCCAAACTTTCCTGGGCCTCAATCCTCAGTTCCTGGCTCTACTTCCAAAGTTCTCCATATCCTGTGCCAACCACTATCTTAGCCCCCCTTCCCCATCATACCCAGCTCTTCTAAGCCCATCCTGACCCCCAAAAGTCAAGGATTGCATTTTGCTTTCTTAACCACCCCCCCTCTTCCTACTTAATCTGTAATGACATTTTTGGAGCCCAAACTCAAGAGATGGGTCTGACAGGAGTTTTGTGCTACTTCCGGGCATGAGAGGCTGTCTGGAATTTGTATGTCAAAATAATAGAATCTTCAAGGTGCAGGGGGTTCGAAAGTCAGACTTAACCACCATGGAGCCGGCAGACGCACGGCTGCTTGGACCCGCACGGCCTCCAGCTGTGTCCAGAACTGCGCCCCTGAGACCGCCAGGATTTGACAACACAGCCATCTGCCCTGACAGGGCAGAAAGTGCCAGATCTGGAGAACATCCAAATAGCCTTCCTCTGTTCTGACAGTTTGAGGAGACACAGGCTGTCATCATCACAAGCAAGACATCAAAAGAGAAATCCCTCTGGTGTAAGGAGCCTGAAGTTTTCCCTGAGGACAATGACCGCACCTAAGGTCCATCCAGCTATAATCACTAGCTCAGAAGTTTGGGGGGTCAACTTTAAGATCTGCTCAGACCCCAAAGTAGAGCATGCATCACCTGCAGCACACTGCAGAGATGCCCAGGGACCTGGACACAACATGAAGGGAAATTGGAGTAAAACTGTGTTTCCATCCAAAGTAATCACAACCAACCAACTTCATGGCTGCCCGTGAAGCTGATTTGCCCTTCATCCCTGAGTTCACTGGAAATGGCATGATGTTGTTTCTCTTCTATCATCCCCTGGTCATTGTGGCCACAGTACAAATGTCTGATCACTATCAGTATTGGAGAGAGCTTCCTCTCCCATTCACTCAAGATCTATATTAAGTTTATTTATCAAGCTGCAGGCTACTGGGTCGTTGCCCTCTGCCAAAGTCAACAGCTCAGGTGTGCTTTGTTGGAAGAGTAGGTTAAAGGGAAAGTGAGTCCTCAGACCATGGAGTTCCCTATTCCAGCTTTCCCAGAACCAGTGTGTGTGTGTGTGTGGGGGGTGTATTTATGGCACAATGAGGGACTTGCTCCTTGAGTTTCTCGGTTTGGTTTTCGTTTTTACAAGGGTTCTTGCTTCCCTGAAAACCTGTATGTAAG
This sequence comes from Uropsilus gracilis, assembly GCA_004024945.1. Classification (NCBI taxonomy): domain Eukaryota; kingdom Metazoa; phylum Chordata; class Mammalia; order Eulipotyphla; family Talpidae; genus Uropsilus; species Uropsilus gracilis. The sequence goes on from PVHY01003809.1 coordinate 36,801, forward strand.
GAGTCAGACAAATCTCACTTGAGCCCACATGCATAAACAATATCCCTGTCCTCCCAATTAAACAGGAATGAGGTACGACAGGAGTGGGTGGTGATGGGTTTGGGTGCTTAAGCCTTAGGGAACTTTTAGGGAAAGGGAACAAAACTGAGCTGCTCAGAGGCAGGGATCACATTCTATCTTGTGTTCCTAGCTCGCTGCACAGTGCCTGATGCACAGATATCCGCTGAAGTGCAGAGATGGTAGAAGAGAAAGATTTCTTTTCTTGGTGGTAAGAGTGGGAAAGGTACAATTGTGGAAAAGAAATGACAACTTGGAGTAGGAGTAGGAGTAGACCTGTAACTTGCAAGAACTAGCACAGAACGATGACACACAGTTTTCCTATTAGACAGTAATGCAACATTTTGTTCTCAACATAACATAAAAGCCATCAGTTTCTCCAGCTGGCTTGCAAATACTCTGATATCCCTGACTCTGCTAATGGGCAAACAGAGGAATGTCTTGGCAACTCCTTCAAGTGGGAGTTCTCAGAAGACAGGGAATGTTGCCCGTCTGGAGAAAAGAGGATGGGAAAATTCAGGAAGATTCCTTCATGTGCAAATGCATGACAGAGGTGGCAGGCAGGGAGGAGTGGGGGTGGGGTGGGGGTTATAGAAATGGAAAATGGTGACATCATCTTAGGGACAGCACCGTTGACCCCACAAATATACCATCATGCTTATGGTTCCAACAACCAGTCTTGTTTGAGGTGTATGTCTCCCTTTAACAGGAGTGACTGAAAATGTTTATTTCCTCTGAGGTACCCACCGGGAATTAGGCTTTTGCCAAAAGATGCAGTGTTTCATGTAAGGAGAGTTTAGAGGCAAGGGATTTATTTAAATAAGTCTATTTCTGTGGACTGTTACCAGAGATAACATCAGGGTACGTGCTGCATGTGTGACATCATTTCACTGACATGCAGCCTATGGATTTTCCACCAAAGGGGAATATTAACATTTCAGGATTTTCTTGTAGTATTTAAACACAATCCATTCAAACTGGAAAATCACCTCATTCCAGTCATTAGTTGGTGTTCAGTGGAACTCCCTATATGCAAAAATATTTAAGAAAAAATCTATCTCCTAGATGAGGACCTTGTCATAAATCCCAGATCATCAAGTGACTGAGAGGTAAACAAAGGTATGAAATGCTTGTCACACACTGTCACCAAGCCAACATGAGGCAGAGCCTTTGAGCACTGGTGGCCCAGGGCTTGGGCTTTTTCTTAGTCTAAGTTAATCTGCCTGAGACAAACCAGCAAAGTGGAGACTTTAGGCTTTGACATCAAACAGACCTATGTTCCAATACAGGTCTGTCATTTACTAAGGAAACTTGGCAGCAACTATCCTTGGTGAGCCTCAACTGTGCCTTGCGTAGAATGGTGGAAACGAGACCTATCTGGCAGGTTCATCACTAATATAGGACAGTAGCTATGTATCAAACCTCTTAACACAAGAGAAAGCTCAAAAAATGTCAGTTATTATTGGGACTCAGCAATCAGGTGCATTGAGGTTACTGGATTGCCTTTACTAGGTTGCCTGCCCATGGCATAGGTTTGAGAACAGTTCTTTCAAATACCTCTTCTGACCTTTGAAGTGTCATAGGAAGAGCGGAGAGGAGGTCTTTTCTGACCTGGGACTCCTTTAGAAGTGTTTGGGTTAAGCTTTGAATACCCATTCTCTCTGGCCTGCGTGAACATGGCAAGGTAGGAAGAGAGTCATCACCACCTTTGCACCTTCCATACCAGTCACCCACTCTAGTTTTCTCTACTGTCCCCAGAGTCAGGCAGCTTCTCCCTATGGAATTATCAGGGCCCTCAACCATCATCAATATGGTATCACATAATAGGAAGACTTTTCTAAGTAATATGTCAATTTTCTTATTCAGTCAATAGCATCAATTTGCAGGTCAGGAAAATCTCAAAAGATTGTCTTGCCTGAGGTTGAACTATAGAAGTTACAAAGAAGTATGAATGTTTAAGCTCATCAATTAATTCATGGTTCCCTATCCTTCGAGCGTCTTATTCTACACATGAGGCAAAAGTGTCCAAGAACATCTTATTTGTGAAAAGGCCAAATGACAGGAGATGCCTGTGCCACAGGCAGGCTGGAAGCCCAGGGACCCAGAACTCAAAAACGTGGGATACAAATAGGCTCCTGTTAGTAGGATGGGCCCTGCTCAAGGTCACAAGTCTTCTAAAAAACAAAAACAAAACAAAAACCTCTTCACTCAGCCATTGAATAAATCAAAACTTACTTCTTCCTAAGTCTCCTCTAAAAGATAGTCCTAAGACCTTTCTCACTCACAAAGTTGCCTGGTCTGCCAATCAAGGCAGAAATATTGGGTCTAAGACCTTCATGGCCATAAAAGACCACAAGGACCACGCCAGCTTGCTAATTGGTACTCTGAGGAATAGTAACCACTTCTACAGGCCTCATCCTGGATAAATTCTCCGTCATGTTCCCTGAAGGGAAGCTACAAGGGGAATCAGATGGGAGAACCTGACACTCTCGCTACAAGGTGACTTGATGCTGTGGTTCTGTGCTGGCGTTCTGACCCTTGTCCCGAGAGGTACCAACACTGTCACCACTTGTGTTTAAGCTGGTGCTGGCTAGTATTAACAAGCTACCCCTGATGCCAAAACCTATAGCAAACTTTCCTCTGACTTTCAGAGAGACTGTGTCATCCATACCCTCTTATCATGAATCCCCTGATCATCAGGTATACAGTACACCATGGTCTACTGCAGAAAACAAGGTTCCCGATGTGGCTACCAGGTTTTTCTATATGTAAAACCCAAGTAAACTACATGAGGGAAGGGGTGATACTGATAGCAAATCACAGTTCAACTGTAGGCAGCACCACTCCGTTATATACAAGCCAAGATAACTAGAATTCCCCTCAAGCACTCCAAAAAGCTTTCCAATAATCAAGAATAACTGCTTGCTACATGGTGCACAGATTCACCTGAGTCAGAAACACACATCAAACCACATTTTGGGGACAATTAAGTGCTGATTCATGTTCAATACTATACTAATATACTCAACAACCTGCTGATTCATGTTCAATACTATACTAATATACTCAGCAACCTGCTGCAGATTCTGCAGGAGAATCATCACCATGTTAGCCCTGCCCATAGAACCTGTTCAGGGGATAAAGGCAAAGAAGTAACCAATTTAGAATATCTGGAGAAAAATTTTTGCAGAGACCTTGCCATCTTTAAATACAATTCATCAGATTCAGCAGCAGGAGGCCGAACTCAATTCTCATAGTCAACACTAGTCTCAGAAGACTCATTAAACTGTGAGATGCTGTAAGCATTGAGAAACTGATCTTGGTTAGCGACTCACCAAGGGAACGTAGAGGTTCTTTTTCCTTGCCTCACTGGGATTTTTAGGACAGGCTGTTTGAAAAGGAAATTGGTGAAAAGGATCATCACAAAAGTCAGATAGCGGTACCTCTGGAGGGTGGGGTGCAAGTCTCTCTGCAGTGCTGCAATGTTTTATTTCTTGATCTGGATGGTGCAGCAGGTGTTTTCCCTTCATAACTTTCTAAGTTATACATATTCCCTTTTTTTTTGGGGGGGTATGTGTGGGTTACATATCTTGTATCTCAAAATAAAAAAGCAAACATTTTAAAATAAAAGTATCACAGGAAACCTAAAATTGGTCTATTTTACTTGAGAATCCAAGTGAAGCTAAAACAGAGGTTCAGGGCCCTCTGGGACGTGTTACCTGCTTGAGGACCTGTACTGTGTGCCCAAGAGAGGAGTGGTGGCAGAGAAATCCGAGGATCCTGCACAGTGGCTCCAATGTAACAGTGCAACAGGAGGCTCAAGCCCGTATTTACTGTGTTCATTCAGGAACCATCCTACCAGCTTATAAGTCTTGAGACTTACAAGTAACTTTAGGATAAACTGAAATCATTACATGATGAGTGTTCATAGAGGCCAGTCAAAGCCACAAGAGCGGCAACCACTAACAATGTAGGACTATTAACCTAAAAATATAAAGACTTTTTTTCTTTAAGGCAGACAACTTAGGTACTTAATCAGGTGGGGTGAAAAGAAAGCACTCTCAAACAGCAGTTTTCGCCGGGCACGGTGGCTTGTGCCTGTAAGCTTCAGCCTATGAAGTGGCCGGGGCTAGGGATCACGGTTCGAGTCCCGCCTGGCACCCGTAGCGAGACCTAGTTCCAAAAAAATAGCTGGGCGTGGTGGTGCGCACCTGTAATCCCAGCTACCTGGGAAGCTGAGGCTGGGGATCGCTTGAGTCTGTGGTATCCTGGGCAATGAGAGCCTGCAGTTCCATGGGCAAAAATAGTGAGACGCTGTCTCAAAAAACAAAAAAACAAAAAACAAAACCAATCAAACAGCAGTTTTCAAGGTAAGCGTCCAATTCTCTGGGTCTGGGGTGAGAACAAATACTGACATTTAAGAAAATTCCAAAGAGGAGTTTGATTTCCCAGATCGGGAACCGATATACTGATCACCACGATTACTTCTTCCATAAAGTGAGGGTCCCTAATACTTTTCTTTATAGGCTCAAATCAGCAGCCTGCCAAACTTATCTCTGTCAAACTTATCTTTGGTTAGAAAAGAATTTGTAGTGCCTGCCACCCACAAACTTTTGAGGAGCAATGTTTTTGTTGGCCATGCCCAAAGCACACCCAAAGTTTGTGGGAAGGGGGGGCGGATGGGTGTGCAATATATGCAAATCAGATATATGTCAGTGTTAACAGTGATTAATTCTGGATGGCATGTGGCTTATTTCCCTTGTGCTTGTATTTCCAAATTCTCTACACTGAGTTTCTTATGTTGTAAAACAACAATAAATTAATGTTCAAAAGATTGATGAGAAAAGTCTTTTGCCAAACTGGTTTCCTCTTTAGGAGCTGAGCACAAGTACATGCCCCACCAACTGGCTCTCTGTGCCTGGCACCAGGGACAGCAGTCAAGAAAGGGTGAAAGGGCGAGGCCTGGGCCTGGCCAGGGCTCCTGTGCATGGTTCACACCAATCTGACTGCCTCTGAAGAAACCATTGGGAAAATGCAAGAACATTTTTAAGTGTTTCTTTTCTTCCCCACCTCCAATTTAAGCACTCAAAAACAGTCACTTGCTCCTTTTGTCCTTTTAAACAGTGATTTATTTACTGTACAAAATATTTACACTATCACTGCAACTGTCTGGCCCTTTTGCCTGGCCTGACAATTTTGCAGCAGGGCTTGATCTCTGCTGAAGTTCTAGAAACACACCAACACTTTCCATGGTGTTCACTTGGTGCCTGGTCTCCTTCAAAGACAGTAAAAGGTCAGAAGGTTAGCTGCTCACCCCCCCTCCCTCAGTACCTTGGGCCATAGGGGCATAAATGAAAGAATGAGCCAAAATAAGAAATGCGAATTTAAAAACTGCCCAAGAAGTATGACACTATTGTACTTCCCCCATACTACTTAGGGTTAAGGAGGGAAAAAGGAAAAAGAAAGGCCAAAAAATACCTTTGACTAGAAGTAGAAGAGCATGAACTGGGGGGGCAGGGGGAGGTGGGAGCAGAAAATCACAACAGTACCAAAGATTTTTGTCAAACACAGAGTCAGGGGCCAGGGATGGGTTGCAGCAATGCCCAGGAGGCTCTGAAAAGTGCTATGTCTAGAGCTTACAATGACAGATGTAGCCAAGAAAATCAGCTCCTGCTCTCAACACCAGCCTCTGGAGAACTGCTGGAGGGGAGAATGCAGAATCAAGAGGAACGACTGCCAAAGACAGCAGAACCAGTCCACCAGTCCCCAGCTGGAAACTCTTTTCTGGGCCTGAGGGGCAGCTTCACGTTTCCAGGATGATGATGAGACTTGCCTGTACATGTCCCACAGGAAAGCACTGGGGCAAAGCAGCAGCACCTTGTCCTGGTCCCTGAGGAGAGCAGTGACCATGTGGCATGGAGGACCCTGGGGTGCAGAAGCCCGATGCTGGGTCCTGGACCCCAAGGATGAGTGAGGTCAGCGTCCATGCCACGCAGGACAAATGACAACTGCGAAGGCGTGAGGTCAGGCAGGAACTGCAGCAGCTCAGGAGGGCTTGTTTCTTGTGATCCCTGGGAACAGGAAGGCTCAAACATGCTTCCTGGAGGCTGTTGCCACCGGTCTTGCCTCATCTCTGGACTCTTGCTGGTTTTGGCAATAAAGATGGCTTGTAATATTCTCAGAGCTGAATGCCCCATTGGGAATGGCAGCTTGCAGCGAAGCCTTCTTAAAAACAGAAATTTGGAAAGTTGATGAGATTCTGAGTCTTGAAAATGTTTTTATCCAAACTGTTGAAAGAGGATGCTGTCATCTTTCCAGAGGCAGCTGCAGGTTCTCTTCAACCATCACACAACAGTGAACTATCTTCCTCCCTCCTTTGTTCCCCATGTTGGCAAGTGATGGAGTGAAGGGAGATAATTGGAACAAATAGGCATTGACTGTTGGACCTGCCTCCTCTGTGTGTTTCCAATGTCCTGACCTCAAGGGTCTGTGATAAGCATGTAAACAACTGATGCCTCTTCCCTTGGCTCAGTGCTGCCAGGGACCACCAAGCAATGAGACAGGGATTGGTGGTGTGTTATTCTTATTGTCCCTTACTGAAATTTTCTTCAGTGACCAAGCAAAAGAATCCTGAGCTCTTTCCAGCTGCCTAACTTGGAGGTTAAGTGGCCAAGCCCAGCCATACTACAGTGTAAAGAACAAATGCAGGCGAAGCATCGGCAGTCTTTGAGCCAGCCTTGTGCCTAAACAGGCCCCTTCATCGGAGAGGAAAATTGCGCGCAGCAGTGGTGGCTACAGCCCCGCTATCTCTCACAGTCTTAGGTCGGTCTGCTTTTCTCACTGGCTCAAACTCAAGAAAAAGCTCAGACAGTTCTTCTTTATGGACTAATGACCATTTCCCAATTTCCTGTAGGGTAAGCTCCCTTTCCAGTCCTGACACCAGAGAAACCTCAAGGGCTATCAGCCATTAGAGGTAGTCTGGAGTCATAGCCTGTGCCTGTTGTCGTGTGGGCCATCCTATCTGCTTCTCCTGGCTCCGCCATTAATGAGAAGAGGCCATTAATCTGTCCATGAGAAGGACTCATGTACCTTGGGTCAAGCAGCAAGGACCACAGAGGGGACCTCTAAGAGCATCAGCAGAGGAGGCTAGGGAAGGTGAGAAAACGCCAGCTTACCAGGACAGCTGAGTCGTTTGTGTGATCTCCCTCAGCCACTCTGGCCACTTTCACTACTGATATCCTTTAAGGATCAAGTGAAATTACAGCAGCACAGGCCTCTCTCTTCTCATGACTGAGTGCGTAGCTTGGATTACGTACCATGCTAAAGTGGCCAGTGGGGGAAATGGACAGGGAGGGGGCGAGGGAAGAACTAGGCTTGTAGGTGACCAAATACTCCAGACACAAGGGAGCATGCAGGGTCTTCTGGCTGATGGTTATGTGTGCTAGGGTCAGTGGTTATGACCTCTGTAATGTGCGCCCAGACACTCCGGAGAGTATGGGTGCCAAGTGGATGGCAGGAGTGGTCAGAGCATGCCAAAACCCTCGCAGCCCTCGCTGATGGCCAGCTGTAGCATTCTGTGCACTTCTTCATACGAGTCATACGTAGGGAGGCACAGCTGGTTAAAACTGGAAGGGCAAGAGCAGAAGTGATTAACTTGTACTCCCAGAAACACAGATAAGGCCTAGAAAGAGAATCCCCCAGGAAAATCTGCATTAGGTAGTCAGATACCTACCATGTATGTGCAGTTGGTAGCGTGCTGTGGGTGGGAGCAGCAATAATCTGGAATGAAGGGCAGAGGGCCGCAAAGCCTCCAGGTGGTAGCTGAGAGGAGCCTGTTGTGAATTGAAGCAGCCGAGCCAATTCCTCTTGGGTCAAACTGGAAACTACAGTCCAAAACCACCTCATGACCTGGCAAGGAAGCACAACACTGGTATTACACACAGTCGGCAGTCCAAGATTTGACCCATTAAGGGAAGGATTAGAATACCCTGAAGTTTGGGGGGCTGGGGGAGGTGCCTCGGTAGGAATCCTCAGAGTTGCTAATCTCTACTCCTGTGCACAGCAGGCTAAATACTGATTGCTTGGTTACATCTCTTTGCCTTTCCAGTGCTCCTCCTCAGGCACGATGCTCTGAGGGACCAGGGCTTCTTCTTGTCTAGATAACCACCTATTTTCCCACATTTATCAGTCTTTTCTAGTCAACATGTCTATGTCTTTGATTCCTTGTCTATTTCCTTTGAAACACCTTCCTTACAACACAGTATAAATCCAACTGAAAGGAGTCTGACCTCCTTACCTTTTCTCTGAAATGCCATGAGCCTCCAACGACCACTGCATGGGCTTTGAAGTCAGACACGCTGATGTCCCCAGTCCCACACATCAGTAGCTGGAGGAGAGAGTCAGGTGTTACCAGGATAGTCAGAGGGACAGAGACCCAACATAAGACCTATGCTAGTATGCACAGGGTGGAATGAAGAAAACACCAGGAAAATGATGCAAGTTGGGGACATAATTCCAGAATAGAGCTTCTGGCAAATAAATTGTAAAAGTCAATGGTTCTTCGCATAAAGAGGTCTATGGTCTTACTCCAGAATCTATTGAATCCTATCTCTAAGAATGAATTATGAGTGTATTTTGAAAAAGTTTCCCAAGCATTTCTGATGTACAACCCTAACTAAGAACTGCTCTTGTGGATCATTTTAAATTGAAACAAAGGACACTAAACTTATGGTCTGCTCTGAACACAACCTGGGGATACCAGGGAGAATAGGTAGGGATTTCTCTTTGATGAATACCTCTAAGCCATTTATGAATTTCCCAAGGGTACAAACTTTTTTTCGTGTATTATACTTTTATTACCTGTCCTTCAGCCCTGCCTCTACTAGAACAGATAAATTTAGAAGGAGGGGGGAAGAGAGAGAGAGAGAGAGAGAGAGAGAGAGAGAGCACATGAATGACCTGTCCTTCAGCCCTGCCTCTACTAGAACACATAAATTTAGAAGGAGCGAGGAGAGAGGAGAGAGGAAAGAGGAAGAGAGAGAGAGAGAGAGAGAGAGAGAGAGAGAAAGAGAGAGCGCACATGAATGATATTACAACCCCAAGCATTTTGTTGATGTCCTAATTTGGTTCAGAATCCAGTATGCTGTTTAGCAGGCTCATCGAATAGCTATCACTTAGGACATATCCTAATCAAGAGACAAGGAAAGCCCAAAATCAGTCTTGGCTCCTGCAGATGGAACATGCTAAGCTGATGAATAACTGTGAGTAGGATGTGAACAAACTGTAAGGATCTGTGTTCTCTTACTGACTTTGACAAATTGTTACAGATGCTTTGCTTCATGAGAAAACAAAAAACACTGGCAGTTATTCCTTGGCCAAAAAATAATAGCACTAGGTAATCAACCAGCTTATCAGAAACTTAGGTTGAGAAATGGAAGTTCATTTTGCTTGGATTTCATACTTGATGGTACAAAATGTGATAAAAAGTACACAAGACTTTGTTCTTGAAGTCACTGAAATTATTTTTTCGTTCCCCACTTTTAAGGACCTCCTTGCTACATGAGACAATCTGCAGAAACTTGCTCCTCATGTAGGCTATGGAGAGCTAAAATTACTAATATGCACTGTGTGTGTCAAGTGTAACAAGTAAAAACAGATTTTACTTTTTGCTCACACTTATGAAATTCAATTTTGTTAATTATAGAATGGGACTTAGCACCTTCTAGCCATCTTTTGACCGATACAAGATCTGAAATAAGATTACCTACAGTGTTGTGGCTGCAAACTTTTAAATATGTCATATCTTTTGATTTGTCTCCTTCACTAGAACAAAGCTCATGAGGAGAGAGGCTTTGTCTTATTCACTGTTACTTCCCCAAGGCCTCAAACATAATGGTACTCAATAAAGAGTCCCCAAATAAATTCTATCAGTCCCTAAAATGACCGTTACTTGTCACAAGTTTTGCAAAAACTGCATAGAATACCAACGTTCTGTGTCAATAGTACTTGAAGAATAAATGAATATCAATATTACTCTTCAAAAATAGTTATTGTTACTTTCTATTTTTTTACATTCTAATGTTTAAAAAATCTGGAGGATGGAGCAACATAAGGAAGAGTGACAAAATGAAAAGAATTCTTGTGTAAAGGGTTTCCTAGCACATCGCATAACAGAAATGCAACACTTTAGTTCTTTTAGGCACACTAAATACCCAATCAACTGTAAGCACTCACCTCCAGTTCATTTTCATCAAAAATTGCCAAAAGGTTCTCTGGGATCAATTCATTCAGGCCTGAAACAAAGTAGTCAAGTTAAAGCCACATCCGCAAGTAGATACAGGTATCTTCATCTCAGAGGCAAGAGTAGACTGGATCTCACCTTTTAGGAAATGTTCTACCTCCTCTTTCACTTGACTGGCCAGCCGATACTGAGCCAGTAAATTTAAATAGAAGATTTTATTTGCATTGGTAACTGGGGTTTGAGCTCCACCGGTCATCAGTTCTACCACCTGAAATAAGAGGCAAAAGACAGACAGGGAGAAGCTGCAGATGGAAACTTGTAAGATGACATCTGCCTGCTGTGTCCCCAAAACATAGCATTGCTGAACTCTAGCAATGTCACAAGTTTCTGTTGTGTTCAGCTTCTGAACATACTTGGTTTTATTTAGTTACTAAGTTTTTCAGCTATATACATTTAAGGTGTTCTACTAGGTATTATTTCATAGGTGGCTATCTGAGTGTGTCTTCTCGAACTTGGACAAACAGAAAGATACTATGGTTCCAGGTAGCAATATATTAATGTCTTTATGACCCAAAATTAAACTACCACTGGCCTTATCTCAACCCCCTGAGCCAACTAAAAATAAATAAAACAAGAAAAGTAGTGAAGAAAAGTAGTGTTTTCAGGCCTCAGAAATTCTGAGGTGGAAATAACTGTTCTTCTACATTCTTCTATTCCAATTGAGTCAATAGGAATAACTCGAAATTTGGAAATTCTGGATCAATCACCACCCTCAAACTAACTTGCTAAAGGACTTCAGTCATTTACCTATATGGGTCTCAGACTTTCCTATGTGCAAAGAAGAAGCTGAAAAATCCATGATTCTCAGACTGACCCCCCACACCAAATAAACAACTTCAAGGGAATCTCTGAAGATGCCTTGAGGCAATTTAAAACCACCATCCTTAACATTTTTGTGTACAGTAACCAGGTTATCTCTACAAATGAAAGAAGGCCTCCATTCAGTTACAAGATCAGATTTTAAGGTGCTGACAACAGTATAATAAGGAAGAAATGTTACTCAAAGCACGGGTTCTCAATAGCTCTAAATATGTGAAACTTATTTTCTGTTATTATCCCCATTCTGGCTATTTGTTTCATGTGAGTAAGGCTTTCTATCAACTAGCCTAGGATTTAGTATTCCTATTAATTTCAGTTAAATAAATTCAAGCTAAAACCAGCAACTCCCCTGGACCTGTGGAAACATAATTCAGTTTTCTATTGCCTCTAGCCACCTTGATAGACAGGAAGACAGGCTCTGCCCAAACACATCAAAGGTCAAAGCTGATTCCCACAGTGCTCACAGCAAATATGTGATTAACAGTATGGTGATATCAGAGGTTGCAATTTTTAAGTCATTGATATTTTACTTTCAATTATATATTACTACAACTTTAGCTTCATTTTCATTTGATATTGTTTAAGCAGAAACAGAAATACTTTTGATCGGAAAGTTTTCAACAAAAAGGTTTAAAATATACTAGCACCGTGCTAAATAAGAGTCACCCATATCATCACCCCTAGTGTAAAGACAGGCACTGACACCCTTTCCAAAATTGCTTGTAAAGTGATAGTCAATAACTTCTTTTTCTACTAGAAAGTAGAATGGATGGGGCTAGATGGGCACATGTTCCTTGTGCTGCAGTCAAATGTGTCAAAACAGGGTTGACTATCGAATGTGCTGTGAGACTGCCCCATAGACATGAACATGGACATGGCAAAATGGAACTTCAGTACAAACAATATAAACAATGGAAACTAGAAGGGACACCTTTAGAAACTGCCCAGGAGGAACTGGCTGCAGAAGACCAAAGGGATCCATGGGGCAGAAATGGAGCCTGGAAATACATAGCTTTGCAAACAATGCATCCGTTGCTGATGCATTACTAAAAGAATTCAACTGGGATTTGCTGCATTTGTGGTAGCTGTGGAAGCTGAATACTACCTGGATCCCAGAATTAAGATGAAATGCGTTACTGAAGATAAAATACGGAAGTAATTTAGTGGCTTCTAAGTCATAAAAATAAGATTTCTTTACTATAGTCTACTTGTCTGTGTGTTGACCTTTAAAGAATATTAATAAGACTTAATAAGGTTAGAAAACACATATTAAAAGATGGATTAAGGTCAGAAAGTATGGGATGCAATGCCCAAAAGCTACAGTGTCTAATAGAGCTGCCACTAGTCTCACAGGGTTATTTACATTAAGTTAAAGAAAAAAGAAATTCAGTTACTTGCTCACTCCAGTCACATTTTGAGTTTTCAAAAAAAGCGCACAAATAGTGAACATTTCAACAGCTGCAGAAAGTTCAATTTGATGGTGCTGCTCTAGAGGCTGGGAAGTGGGGACCCACCCATAGGTGTTGGTCCTGTTTCTCACCTTATCCAGTTGACCTGATTTGTTATATTTCTCTTCTGCAAAGACCAATTCCATCTCACTCATGTCATTGTTGAGGATGAAACAAACTTTAGATTTGTAGAATTCCGGGTCATCTGTTTCAAAGTACTGAGGAGACAGAAAGAGAACAGATCACAGCTCTTTCCAGACATTAAAAACTAATCATTTGCAATGCCCCCAACTTAAGAATAATAAACTCAGAATGGAAAGATTCCAGACTTAATGATGAGGGGTGTTACTGGAAAATGCACACCTAAAATGTTACCTTATAATGCATACGTAATCCTATGATTTGGGCCAAGAAAGAACGGGTGAATCGAGCTCGGACCAACTGTTTGTAGGCCCCGCCTAGAGAGGACTCATAGAGACACTTGCCCACCAATCTCCCAGCAAACTCATACATCTTTAATCGAAGGTGAGGGGGGCGATTAGGATTGGGATGTACCTGTCAAAGAGATAAAAAAAATTCTGGGTTATTTTTCTTCAAGTCCAGTTGAGAAAAGGTTCTCCTCCCCAACTCCATCCCAAGGAAGCAAGTGTGGAATGTGGAAGCATGTAGAGAGATGGAGCTTTAGATAAGAGGAACACCTCTTATCTCTCTAGCCCCCTTTGGCACATTAGAGGGTGGGCAAAAGCACATTTTTTATCTGTAACTTAACTTTTTAATCTTTTTTGAAATGTCTCAAGAGACATAGGACCTATTAATGATGACTATTGCCCCAAAGGTTAAGTTTTTGTTATAACACATCCCCACATCCTTCCTGCTGTATGTCATGTACACTTTGCTACTTTCTTATTACATCATTGTAACATTTTCTTGCTGGTGTATCTAAGTGCCATCTCAACTTTATTAAAGTTAGACCTGGACATGCTTTCCAGGATCCCTGTTCTGTGGGCTAGCCTCCCAGGTAGCTATTAATCTCTTCCGTCTCAATTTCTTCTTCATTCCACACGCAATTCCTAACAAATGGTGCCCAATATGGGGCTCAATGTGGAATGTGAAAGCAGGTAGAGAGATGGAGCTTAAGATAAGAGGAAGACCTCCTATCTCTCTAGTTCCCTCTGGCACACTAGAGGGTGGACAACAGCACATCTCTCACCTGTAACCTAGAGAGATGTGCATCATTAATATGACTTATTAATGATGACTGTTGCCCCCAAAGGTAAATTCTCCTTTTATCACGCATCCTCACATTCTCCCTGCTGCATGTGAGGTTCCCTTTGCTACTTCCTAATTACATCATTGTAACATTTTCTTGCTGGGATATCTAAGTGGCATCTCAACTTCATTAAAGTTAGACCTGGACATGCTTCCCAGGATCCCCGTTCTGTGGGCTAGCCTCACAGATCGCTATTAATCTCTTCCACCCCAATTTCTTTTTCATTCCACACGCACCTCCTAACAAGCAAGAATTTCAATACCAGGATCAGAGAGTCTGTCTAAAAGGCATTAGTCTTTTGGTAGTCATCATTGAATAATTCGAGTAACTTGAGGAAAAGAAGGCAAAGATGGGTTTATGTTATAGTGAAGAATCTTACACTGAATTTGTGGTTCCTGGCTGAGGATGTGAGGTATAAGTGGATGATGTGACACTTTTTCCTTAAACCAAAACTTCTTTTTGACAGTCTACTTTTCTACTCCCAATATCGCTACTTATACATCTAGTACAGGATTCAACTGCTTCAGGTATGTTTTGAGAAAGTGGCTTAGTTATTATTACAACTAGTCAGAAAATCATTGTTTCGTAGTGATTTTTACTGGTTATTCATCTGTTTACATTTCTTACTGTTTAATAAATGAAAGGAAGAAAAGCAAAGAAGAAGGAGGCATCTCACTAGTTCTAGTTCATATTGTAGGGATCACAACTAAAAACCGGGCAAAAGTCATCAGATTTTCACAACAGCTACATAATCTTAAATCCCTGTTAGTCTATCCATTACAACATAATCCACATTGCACTCTCCCATGGGTAGTCACAGACTCACTAATGCTTGGTTATTGTCACTGAATCGAGTGAAGAGATGATTGGTGGTATCAAAAAGTGCTTTGCAGATTAGCTCAAACCATTCCCGGCGTGGTCCTCCCCAGTCCAGAGCTGAAAGAATAATAAAAAGGTTTACCACCTCTTACACTTTTGTGCATTTATCCATTTCACATTCTTTCCATTCCCCTGCCTTAGTGTTTCCCCATTCTGGTACACCTAAACTGTGGACATTTTTTGAAATCCCACTGTCTGTAGGATTAAAGAATTAAAGGTTAAAGAATTAAACCTTAATTAAAGATTAAAGATTAAAGATTAAAGAATTAAAATATCCCCTGGTGTGGAAACACAGACCAGGGATTTCAGAAAAAGACATTCCTCTTGGTTCTATAAAGAAAAAGAACCTTGGTTCTATAGGTTCTTGATTCCATAGGTTCTATAGGTTCTTGGTTCTACTTCACCTCTGATTCAAACTCTTAGAGTACTCTCTCTCTCTCCAATGTGCTGTTGAGACTTGCTCTACAATCTCCACCAAGTCATTTGGCCAGGAAACATTACCCTTTTTGTCTTGACTCATGATTTCTTACTCCTGGGAAAAAGTTTTTTTGGGCTTGTTTGTTTGTTGTTGTTTTTGTGGCAAGGAATTATGAGAGAAGGAGAGTGAAAAAAAAAGATGAATATGAAATTTCCAAACTGACCTTCTTCATCCTGGAAAACCACTTCAAAGTTTTTGCTCCAATCTGAGATAGAGAAATTACGAGTGGCCTTCAGAGACTGGATAGCAGTGAAAGAAAGGAAACTATTAGAACAATGGCTGGCATCTTCTGGTTGATGAAAACAAAAATGCAGGAACATTATCACTCATATTAACTAACTAGGAGGTTATACATTAACCTGTAATATGTTAGTACTTGGCAAGATGTATTACCTATAAATAAGCTTTAATAATATCATGTTATATGGTGTACACATGTCTAGAGGAAACTTAAGGTTTTAAAAAGGAATGTAATACATCTCTATATCACCGATTACTATTGCTGGAAGATAAAGCTAATTTTTCTTTAATGTTCATTTTAGTAATTAGAGAAGCCTTATATAAAGATGTTAAAATGAGTCATATCAGTAAGTTGTCAGTACAAAAGCAGAGCAATTCTGGTTTTTAGTAAAGCACAGTCTATTCCACTAGACATCTCCATCTACCAGGCTAGTTCAGACAGGGAGCTATGTCACACAGAGAATGTGGCTGAGGAAAGGGGTTTCCAGGCACACCTCACAGAGCCAAACATCACAAACACTTTCTGGACATGGACCAAGCTTTCTCATTCTTGAGGAACGTAATGACTGTGCCAGTGTATACGCCATGGAGACAGACACACATCAGGTGTTCCTTTTCCAACAGACCAGAGCGACAACAAAAGTCATTTCCTTGTAATCCAACAAGAGTTCTATTGCAGAGATTCAACAAGGACTTTCTGTAACATCTACTTACACCTGCCCTACAGGAGTTTGAGATTGTTCAGAAACCAGTTCTGTACACATAGTGAAACCAAATGCATGAACAAGAAGTGCTCTCAACAACACAGACCCAAATTCAGCATAACAACACATACAGAACAGTGGTTGTAGTTTTGTTTGTTTTTTTTTTTTTTGAGACTAGGTCTCACTATTTTTGCCCGTGGAACTGCGGACTCACATTGCCCGGGTGCCACAGATTCAAGCAATCTCCAGCCTCAGCTTCCCAGGTAGCTGGAATTACAGGCGTGCGCCACCATGCCCAGCTATTTTTTTGGGACTAGGTCTCGCTACGGGCCCCAGGCGGGACTCGAACCACGATCCCTAGCCCTGGCCGTGGCTTCCTAGGCCGTGCCACCTACAGGCATGTGCCACCATGCCCGGCCTTCAGGACAGTTTTTAAGAGATTTTTAAAGGATGAGAGAAATTTGAGTTTTATAAAAAAGATAACCTATAGAATGTAAACATGTACTAAAGATTTTAGTTGGCAAATACTGGGAACTCTTGACAGAGATGAGACTTTACTCACCGACTCTAACAAGGCATGTCTGCTGACTTTCAGGGTGACTTTGGAATGTGGTCTTTTCATATGCACCTGACGAAGTTCTCTTTGGAAAAAGTTTACTTTGTCCTGAAAGGTCTCAGAGCCTCCTGAGGAGCAGAAAGATCCACTGTGAGTATAGCCTCAGAACAAGACATTTGTGCAGGTCACCTCTACACTTCAGACACCCAGCCAGCTGGGATCACTGTCTTCCCTCTCAGAATCCCTGGACCTTACCTATGTTTTTATGAAGGGAGCGGATGAAAGTGGCTGCAAGAATGTTCCTCTCCTTACAGCTGAGCTCCACAGGAGGTTGAATGCCATCATCTACCACCAGTGTAAGAAGCTTATGGACAGGGTCAGGGCCAAGGTATGAAAACTATAATAATTTCAAAAGGGTTGAAAAAAAATAAAGAAAAATGATCAGAACTTCAAAAAAAGTAAATTTAACTTTTACTACTACAATGAAGAAACTATAATACAAAAAATTTAAGTACCTAAATACCTACATTAATCATACTGGAAATTAATGTTACTAGTTTTTGCCTGCCATAAAGCACTTTAAAGGAAATATGCAACTATTAGAATGTTGATTTGCAATTGGTTAGTTATTTAGTAGAGCAAACCACAAACACTACGGTATAACCAGCCTGTGTGTGTGTTCATGCATCTACCCTTCTGCACCAACTAACAAAGCAAGTTAAGCCTGTTTTTTTCCAAGAAAGTACCTACCAGGAGTACCTCTCCTTGTTTTCCATCTCAATGCTCTACAACACAAATTTTACTTTAAATGTGAGTAGTAGAAACTGCTTATAGTAAGGATCACAGGCAACACTGCAGCTCTTCCAACATAAAACATAAGGGTCAAAATAATGGGATACATAAAATAGCAAATGACTACCTTGAAGAGGTCAGACTAAATGGCTAGAGGAAAGCAATTTGCCTTTGTATTTTAAAACTCAAAAAACCTAAGAATTTTTTTCATATATAAGAATGCTGATCCTAAAAATAAATAGTCTTAGCACACTGGGAATTCAAGCTAGAGTTACTAACACATTTTCCACTAACAGTCGTTGGGGCAAAAGATAACTCTTCTGGATTGCTGCTGAATCCTGTTTGTGCACACGTCCTAGAATTTCTGTATCCTTCATGCCATTTTGTGAAGACATAACAACTCTTTATTTGGCAAGGAATACCATAGCATAAGGAAAACTTCCCCAAACACCAAAGCCCTTCTAGGAAAAAAGAAAAACTGAAACCTACCAGCATTGAAGCCTACTCAGCTTGAACCAGGTATAGGTTCAACTTACTTTTGTTCCTGGGCACACTCGGAAGGTGTAAAGCCGCCAAGGGATGATTTTCAGGTAGAACTCCTTGACTGAGAATTGCTGAAAGATGAACATAATGAAAGTGAAGTGAATGACACATAAAAATTTGGATATTATATTTCAAATATCCGAGTCTCTCTCTACATTTCTTGTGAAAATCTCTCTTCCCTCTGTACAGAGAATAATTTAGACTGCATTGAAATCAAATAAATAATACTAGTTATCTCCAAACAGGCAAATCAAAAATAATACTCTGAAAATGCAACTTTACACTGCTTGTAGTCTTAAAATTCAAGTCTTACTGCCATTTTTAAATATCTGAGATTAGATTTTCACTTTATGAGTAGAGAATATTTCCCTAAGAAACAATGAAAATCTCCTGTTCAGTCAGTAGCTGCTTGGAGAGTTTTCCTCCAAGTCAGTAGACATCAAGTAACAGTGGTCAATACCCACTGTTTTACCCTAATTTGAAGAGTACTAAGGATTTTCCAGGGGAATGGGAGCATGGGGGTGGGTGTTAAGGGTAGAGTTTCAGACCAATAAGTCCATAAAAACCTCTTTGGTAAGAAAAAAGAAGGGTTCTTTTATACCGTATCCCAAGAAAAGAGAATGCAAATACAATAGCTGCTAATCTAAACATGTTAGTTAAGCATGGAGTAGTTCAGAGTTTTTCTTGATTTTTAAAAACATCTTCATTAAAGAAAATTACACATACATAGACTAAAAAAGAAAATACTGTGTAATGAACCCATCACTAGTTTCAACAATTATCAATTCATAGCTAATCCTGTCTCTTCCATAACCCATCATTTATCCCATTACTGATTCCACAGGTCAAGTGAAGGCTGGATTTTCAAATGATGAATGCTACATAACAAAGTGTTTTGAAGTAGAACAGAATTAGAACTCAGCTTTGGTTATGTGATTAAAGGGATACAATGGGATGTTTCAAGAATCTCATTTTTCTGATGTCCCAATGAGTAAGTAAAACACAAATATTAAAAAGAAAACCCCTAAAACAAAGCGCCTCTTAGCTCAGGGGCCTTGGGAAATTCACCTCCTTGTCTCTGCCAGAAATTCTCTATTCCAATTCTGTAGCCTGTTAGTGACATCCTTTATTGTGGTTTCACAAATCACAGAATGAAAGATCAAATTGTTTTTGAAACAGCACAATAGGCCAAACAGTCATTTTTACACTAGTGAAAAAAATTTAATAATTAATGTAGTCCTCTGGAAAGCTCTTCACAATAACCATCAAAGTGTAGAATGGCGCAGGTGCTCTAAAGCACCAAGGCACATGGAATTCTAGACAGAGACTGAATTGAATCCAAATATACATGTGCAGCAAAAGTGGTATGCTCTGCTTAAGTCAAGCAGCCTCCCTTAGTATCCTAGAAATACAGTAAGTCAGTGATCTTGCCTTCATTCTCAAATGGTTACTTTTGAGCTTTAGTTACCAAACTTTCCAAGACCTGCCTCCCCTTCCTAAAACATATATATGCATGTGTATACACACAGTTTTCTCCTAAGCATACATACCTATAATAAAGTTTAATTTATAAATTAGCAGAGAAAAATGAACTGTACTAAAATAATTGAAACAATATATGTAATAAAAATTACGTGAATACAGTCTCAGTCTCTCTCAAATATAATGAGAGAGCATAATATTTTTGAACTGTGGTTGACTGGGGTAACTGAAATTAAGGATGTAAAACTATGGATTAGGAGGAACAACTGTACCAAGTACATGCAAGCCCAGGTAGGGGAATTTTGAAGCAAGAATGGGAGTTCCTACCTTTGGTGACACGTAGCAGTACACTTTCTTCGGTTTCTTCACTTTCTCTGGTGTATGACACTCAGAGGGTGAATCTTCATCTTCCTCCTCAACAGCTGTGGAAGGCCGGCGCTGGGAAGAGCTCATGTGCATGGGTGGGAGGTGCCATGGTGTGCTGGTACAGTTGGTAGCATTATAAAGATAGGCCTCAAAGTAAATGCTCACTCCTGATGTGGATACATTGCGTTCAACAATATTCTTCTCATTCTCTGAAGTATAATAAGGAATAAGGTTAAGGTAGGAGTCAGGAAGAAAAAAATTACCTATCACTAGACCTTAAGTCCACAGGACTCTAAGCCAAGTTTGATTCAAATATCAAATGCCTATAAGACTGATCAGAAGGGAATAGACAAGTAAAGAACAAGTGACCTGGGAATAGGACTAAAACAACTTTTCTTTCAACTCACCACTCAGAACAATAATGTCAAATTCGCCATTATTGATTGGCTGATTTTGGTATGAAATGCAGGCATGGAAGCAGCCACGAGAATGCAGGGTAAGTCGCAAGAACACCTGGCAAGTCTGTCTGTTGGATGTCACTGACTTGTCAAAGGAGACTTCAGTGCGCTCTTCTTCTTGAGGACCAAGCTATAGGAGGAAACAAACGCATCACCAGACATACATAATGTTCCCTATCTGCAAAGCAACTTACTCCTTCCAAAGAACCTTTCCTTTCTATGAGCTAATCTCACAAGTCTCACAGTCACTAAAGAAATAGGTACAGTCAGACTTCTGCAGAAGTCAGAAAGGAGAAGGAAATGAATTAGGAAGGGGAACAACGACAGAGAAAAGAATATTCAGGGAAAAAAGGGAGACTGCTTACCTCATGAATGGACAAGCTATAATTGAGTTCATCTCTCAAGGATGTGGAATTGTTGGTAGGGTTGTCATATTCATCTCGAGGTACTATTTGAAGGGTGTGTGGCTGCCCACAGGTCAACACAAGAGTAGAAAAATGGCATACTATTTTAGTCTTGGAAGGAACCACCATTCCTGGAACAAAGACAATGGAATCTAATGTTTAAAGAAATGCTTTCTGGGTACAAAGTATCAGTAAGTTCTAGAGAGTGGGTCCCTGCTCAATTCCTAGGGATAAACAATACCATTAAGAGGCAGAGAGGAAGAAAGAAAATAGATCAATGCAAATGAACATGAAGGACTCATTCTTACAAATTCCTAGCTATATTGCAAGCACTAAGCAAAATGAGAAAATAACTTGGAGAAATGAGAATTACAGTTATAGGGCTTAAAGTCCCACTGGAAACCTACAAGTAAGACAGGCCTTTAAAATACATGTTGAACAAGTGCAAAACAAACAAATCTGAAATACTTATGTGTCAATTTAATAAAACACATACAGATTTTTATGTTAAAAACCACAAAATAGTTATGAAAAATCCAAGAAGTCTAAATAAATTCAGAGGTACTTATGTTCATGAACTGAAACAATCAACATTCTTCCCAAAGGATATACAGATTTAACTCAATTCATGTCAAAATCCCAACAAGATCTTTTCATAGATTTAGTCAATATTATTTTAAAATTTACAAGGAAAAGCAAAGGACCCAGACTAGCTAGAACAATTCTGAACAAGAAAAGTAAGTAAAAAGTAAGTTTACCCAATTCCCATACTTATATATAGCTAACAGTAACTAAGACTCTGTGATGTTGGTGGAGGGACAGAAGCATAGATCAATGGAATATCTGAGAACCTATAAATAGACCCCCCTCACCCCAACTGATCTTTGATAAAGTTGCAAAGCAATGTAACAGGAGAAAGACAGCCTCTCCATAAAAAGAACCCTAACCCAACTCTCATATGTAAATATTAACTAAAAGTGGAGCACAAACTTAAAAATATAAAACTAGGAAAAAAAATTTCCTTTTAGAAAAAAGATTATGAAAAAATCTTTAGGATACAGGACCAACAAAGAGTTCTCAGATACCAAGAGCATGATCTATAAAAATAAAAATAAGCTAATTTCATCAAAATTAAAAACCTTTGCTCTCTGAAAGTCCTCTAAACAGGATAGAAAGCTAAAATTTGAGAGAAAGTGTCTGCAAACTATACATGTAACAAAAAACATGTATGCAGACTATATAAAGAACTCTCAAAGCAACAGTAAATAGCCAAAAAATTTCAAGTACAAAAGATATTTCATGAAAAAGGATGTGCAGAAGGCAAATAAGTACAAGAAAATATGTTCTACACAGTTAATCACTAGGGACATGCAAATTAAAACCACCACACACATATCAAAATGGCTAGGACAAAAAATGGTGACAGTATCAAATGTTAGCAAGGATATGAAAAAACTGCTAGTGGGACTCTAAAATGTTACAGGCACTTTGGAAGAGCTTGGCAGTATCCGTAACCCAGAAACTGCATTCCTGGGCATTCAAACCAAAGAAATAAAGACATGTTAATACAAAAATATGCACATGAATGTTCACAGATTTATTCATAATAGTCAAAAAATGGAAACAACCCAGCTGTCTTTCAACTGGTAAGCAATTAAACTATGGTACATTCACGTTCAGTACTAAAAAAAAGAACCAGCTATTTTTATATTGAATAACCTGGATTATTCTCCAAAGAATTATGTTGAGTGGGAAAATAAGGTATGCAACCAAGTACTTAGGATACTGTGTAATTCCCATTACATAACATTTTTGAAAAGACATAACTATAGAAAAGGAGCTGAGATTAGTGAATTGACAGTTAGGGATTAAGAAATCAGTAGATAGGGGAGGGAAAAGAGGTAGGACTATAAAAAGCAACGTCAGAGATCCTGGGGTATGGAGAAAGGATTGTTTATATCCTGACTATCAACCTGGCTATGATATTGAACTATAGTTTTGTAAGAAATCACCATTGGGGAACTGGATCAAGGGTACACCAGATCTCTGAATTTTATGTTTACAACTACATGAGAATAGACAATTATTTGAAAACAAATAAAAAGTTTAAAAAGAAATGGACTGGTCTATACTACAAATATATGAATTGTTCCCCACTGGTGGCAAGGAGGTAGGTGATGATTACATAGAAGGAATCTGTGAGCAAGGCACTGAATGAAGCAAAGGTATGTCTTCTGTTACAAGAGAAAGGAAACGGAGGATCAGCTCAGCAAAAAGGTGCACACATCTTTTAAAGGCCCTTCTCATTATGTTTTGGTTCCAAAAGATCCCCAAGGAGTCTCGTTTCTGTGGCAAGTACCTGGCCATTGCCTAATGAAACCCTTCAAAGAAAGCCAAGGCCACAGGCACAGAGTGCAAGATTACTATGACACACTCACAAACAGGCTGAGGAACCAGGGGTCAGAGATTATACTTTTAGGTTTCAAATCCAGTGAGCATGTTATTTGGCATAGAAGACATGAAGGGGGAATAAAAGTAAAGTCCTTAATTCTTGGATACCAGGTGCCTGAGCAGACATTCTTTCGGTGAGAAGTAAAACACACATTGGTAGGAAGGGTGAAACTAAGGCCAAGGTATAGATTTGACTAGATTCAAATTTTAGTAGATTTCAAAAATCAGGAAAATTTACCTTTTGTCTATTCTGGCAATTGTATCCCAAAGAACTTAGCAGCTGATGACCCAGCATTTCCACTGCTAGAGAAATGAAAGCATACCTCCAGACCACAGACAAACGTTCACAGCAGCATTACACTCAGCCAAATGTACATCAGCTGACAAAAGGATATCCGCACAATGGAATATTATTTAGCAATAAAAAGAAAGAAAGTACTGATTCCTGTTGCAGATAGATGAATTTTAAAAGTATTATGTTAACTGAAACAAATCATCACAGACGGCCACGTAATTTTATGATTACACTTGTATGAAATATCTGGACAAGGCAAATCCACACAGTAAGTAGCTTAGTGGTTGCCTCAGAGTATGGAGTTTGGGGGAAATGGGAAGTGTCCTCTAATGGGTATAGGTTTCCCCTTGGAGTGATGTTCTAAAATTGTTACCACTGTTCTAAAATTGACTGTGGTGATGGTTGCACAACACTATGCATTTTAAAAATGACTGAATCATATATTTAAGTGGATGAGTAATCTGTCAGGTGAGTTATATCTCAATATAGGTGTTATAAAAAAAAAAGACAAAAGAAGAAAGGAGCAGAGGGAGAAGAAGGGAGAAAGAAAGAGAAAGAACCTACCAGGCTGAAAAATCTTGTAGTAGGGACTATAGGCCACATTTAATCCACCAAGCTTCACTGAGATTTCATAACGTCCAGCCCTGCGTACAGTGAAGGCCACCTTGACGACATTGGAACTGGGCTCCTGGAGGACTTCTTGTGTCACTGGAATTTCCACCGCTAGCTCCACATGAGAAATGTGAACTCGGAGTCCCACAGGCCGGTGCGCAGGGAAAGGCTGCCCATTTTTGTAGAATAACTGCAGAGGGGGAAAGGGTACCCAGTCATGAGTAGGGGGAGAAAATCTCCTCTAGTGTGATTCCAGAGACAGTGCAGGGGGAAGAGAGATACGCAGTAAATTCTATTTTCCATCTGCTCCTGCAGTTCAGCTCACAGAGAGAAACAAATTCTCTCAACACTTCTAAGAAGACCATTAAATCCCCATGTTTCCAAGAAAACCACTAAACCCATTCTGAGAACAGGGCTAATTTCAACTTGACATTTCTGAACCACACATGTAAAGGTAAGTCATCTGGTACTACTAGCATCAAGTGAACATACATAGTCAACCTAGGGATGGTTCACATAGTCAGAAGGTTCAAGATATCAAGTTAAGGAGAATGTTGGCAGTGGAAAAGTCACCCAAGGGAGGTGATAAACTTTTCCTGCAAAGGGCTGGAGAGTAAATATGATTTGGCTTTGCGGGACATAAGCAACTACTCAACTGTGATTAACACTCATGTGCAGTTCACACAGGATAATGAATGGGCATCTGTGTTCCATACTATTACAAGTACAGAGGCAAGGAGACGGTCTGATTTAGCCCTTAGGTCAAAGTTTGCCAACAAACTCCACCCCTTCCCACCATCTCCAAGCCTATTCTCCTCAGTAACATCTTATTTTTTTTTTTTGAGATAACACTATGTTTTAAATATCTCCAAAGCTAAGCACCTTTTAAAGACAAATGATAGTAACAATCATCAAATTCCTGAAAGGGACTGAAAAACAAGGGAAAACACTAACATTCTAGGCCAGCACCACCAGCAGAATGAAGTGGGCTCTGGAAAGCAAGTGACTCAGAAAACCTAATGGGTATGGAGACAGAAACATTCCCTTACATGCACTCGGAAGGCCATGCTGTGGCCCACCTCATAGGGGTCCTTCCAATCCCAGGACACTTTGCAAGAACGGGGATCCAGGTAATTTCCCCGCACGTAGTCATAAATAGTTCGGTCCCCTCGGCGCTCACGGTCCTCATTCTGGAGGAAGCTGACTACACGTGCGGCAAGCTCAAAGAGGAACTTAATTGTGAAGAAGAATGCAACCACAGACACTGTGATTCCACCTATATGAAAGAGAGAAAACACATACCACCCGCCAGTTACACATTACAGCTTCTCTTTATGGAACATCTCTCATTAATGACAGACAGGATGAGACAGCAAGACTTCCTAAGACACTGTGCTGGGTCAAAACTTCTCCAGGTGAAGAGAGGATCTTATATACTATGGTCAGAAACTACATTCTTCAGGCTAAATCCCATCTCCATCTGTTTTTGTAAATAAAGTTCACTAAAATGCAGTCCTACCCATCCATTTACATAGTGTCTAGAACAGATTTTGCCTGAAACTGTCAGAGTTCAGCAGTTGTGACAGACACTGTATGGCCTGGGAAGCTAAAAAGAATTACTCTGTGGTCCTTTACGGAAAAGTTTGCCCAGCTTTGTTCTATACCATGGGCCACAAATTATGTCTGTACCCCCACCTTCCTGCCTGCATTGGGCCCTCACAGAAGCAGTAGAAGGAATGTAAATTCTGTACTCTCCATTTGGAAGACTTCCCTTCCCTTTTCTACTTGGTAAACGCTGTTCCCAATCTCCACAGTTAGGGGTTCCCTCTCCCAGGCTTCCTCAACTTACTATATATTTATCTTTTACAACTATTCTCCCCTGACCATCTCCTTCTTAACGTAACAAACTCCTTGAAGGAAGACTTTCGCCCTATTTGACTTTGACTCGGCATGAAACAATGTCTGACGCTGACTACAAATTACTTGGTAAATATTTCTCAAATGAATGAATTTCTATGCCAATTCTATGAAGATATAGTCTGGCATGAGTGGAAAAATGTCTGTCTATTTTCCAGGAGAAAAGGAATAGACAGGAGGCAAAAAGGATGTAAACAACCCTAGCAAAAAGATAATAAGAAGAGTTCTTTCCATAACATACCAATAACGTAAAACATCAGGTCCCTTCAACTCCCACAGACAGCCAAGGATCACAGCTGGAACTGCAAAAGAAAACTTGTTTAGTTTTTCTCCCCCAACTCTTTCTTGCAGTCATCTCAGAGAGAGAAAATAGACAGTATAGCTTGAGCAAACCATTTTCATTCTCACGGTCCCTTTTCCTTACTTGAGCTTGACCTCTGATCTATGTCAGAGAAAAAGATTGCATCCCTCCCCTGAAGACTTACAATCTACTGACCACCCTAGGAATACCACAAACAGCCGCTTGCTTTATTGCTAATTACAAATGCAATAACATGACTTTCATCTTCTTAAATCCAGGTCCCCAAGATAGTTTCCCTCCCCCATGCAAAGTGTGCTTAATTAACACAAGCCAAGAGCATAATGGAGTCACTTTCCCCTTAATTTTGCCTTCTGGAAGTAATTCATCTAAATAGAAATAGTTATGTAAAATGCAGATTTTTAAAAACAAGTATTATCATCACGTTGGCATTACATAATTAAAATGAACACTGAATAATCCCAATAATAAGCAGTGGGCATATAAGAGAAGTCATTCATGCTGTTTTCAATCAGCCAAACTAATGGTCCCAGTGGAATATGAACTCAGCAGAAAGGCCAAGCGAGAGGAACAACAAAAGGAAGAGACTATACCTCTCATTCTATGTTGATGTCTTAGGACAGAACAATTCAAATAGGTACCAGAGACTGAGAGTAAACTTTCCTGTTATTAAACCTGTTTCCATGCTAAGAATTTTCAATCTTTATTACTCACCTGACCTGGTCCAAGGCATTGCCAAGGCAAAAAACAATGCATACAGATACTTGTATCTGATCACTGAGTTTTAACCTCAGCAAAGGCAGATCTGTACTCTGTTCTACAATCACTGAATTTATCTTTTCTTTTCAAGTCAGTATACATTAAGGTCACCAATGTTAACAACCTAACACCTTTTATCAACACTAGACTATTAATTAGAGATAAGAGAACTCAGATTTGAGAGGGAGCAGAGTAACTTTCTTCCCCCCAGGATGGAGCTTTTATGTCCAATTGTGCTGGAAAAAGTTTAAGTTAAACAGAAAATGACTAGTAGATCCTTGGGTAATAATATACCCAATGAAATCCAGAGAGAGTAGGTAATTTAAGTAATGGCCATGTCAAGTATCACAGAAATCTCTATTTAGACTGGTGTCTAAAGTCCTACCAGAAAGAAATCCATACAGGGAGATTAGCATTGTTAATATACATGGATTAAGCTTCTCCCCAAAGGAATTGTTATAAAGAAACGATAATCAGGCCCCAAATTTGGAATCACAACTACTGAACCTCATTCCTAAACAAACATCCCATTGCCTGTGATCTATGCTGAAAGCTACCATCATTTCTCAAAAAGCATCTGTGTGTACCTTACAGAATGTACTAGATGACTTACTAACCAAAACCAGTAGTTAAACTGTCTGAAGTACTCCCTCAGTCAGCTGCCACCCATCTGATCCGGGATGTAAAATTCTGATCCTCAGCAAATTTGTAACACTCAGCTGAAAATGAGGTACACATGGCCAATGTTACAAGACTTGTGGTCTCAAACCTCTTGCTCCTTTTGGAGGAATAAGCAAAACCAACTTATGACATATGTCGTGAGGGCTGAGAAAAGTCTTATGTTCTACCTCTGACAACATCTTTTCTATAAGACAGCTGATAAGCAGCACATCAGAAGAGACAAGTTCCAGGGCTGCCACTAACTGTGTGACCTATCTGAATTTCAAAATTCTCACTGCTACTGTTTCTCTGGCACCATCTACTTTAGCTCGACAGGACTCCCTGAAATTTTCCGATTCTCAACTTAAAATCCCTTTCATCTTTGAACTCCTACACTACTTTATCATTTCTCCTACAGCACTTACATTTTCTTTAATTTTTGTTCTTTGTTTGCATTTTTTTCCCTTTCAGAGTGGTCAATAAAATGAAACAAAAGACTAGTCTTAGAAATATTCCACAGCAGCCAATATTACTGCACATAGTATCAACAAATTAACTTATTTTTATTGTTATTAATTGCAATTAAATAGGAATAAAATGCTGAGTGGATAGGGTCAAATTTCCATTCTTCTCTTTATCCAGAAACCTCAGGATCAGGAATTTTCCAGATAGGATCGTCTTTTTAAAGATAGTTTTTAAAAACTTCTCTAACTAGCAGTATATACAAATGAGCCAGGGGTTATAATCTCTTCAGACCAAAAGATTCCAGTAGACTTCAATTCTACAAGTACATACCAAAGACACACTTCCACAGTACTGGGGTCTGAGGCATGTCATAGTACCTAGTGTTATGGTCCTATCTTTAGCTTTATCTTTCCACAACAGTCTATCACACCTCCCACTTTTTGTTGCTTACAATTCTCCTTCATAAAATTATTTTGGAATTCTTCCCAGTTCTAATTCAAGCACAAGAAAGTAACCACCATGTTATTTCATACAATTCAATTACCTGAGTAGTTTGCTTCAAAGTCATCTCTTTAGTGTCCCTGCCCTTACAAAATTCAACAGTGACACTGTAAGTTAGCAGAATACCTGTCGTAGTAAATCAATAACTCATGACTCCTTTACTGAGTCATGTACCACTGGTCAAACATTGCATTAGAAGCTTTAAATATATCAGCCTCAGTAACTGTCCCTACAATGGCTTGGTGATAGTAGCACTATTAGTCTCATTTTACAGATTGGGGAAAAAAAAAAAAAGTTGGGCTTAGAAAAATTAATTTGCTAAACATCCCCCAGCTAATTAAGTGACAGCTGAGACTCAAGCTCGTGTTTAATGATGAAATCCAATGTTCTCAACCTGATACAACACTGAGTGAAAAAGAATGGACTCAAAAGATTTGAAGAGAAAATATTTAAGAAAGCAATTAAATGAAAAGGTGAAAAACATTGCCCAATCTTACGGTGAGGAATCTCAGCATGAGGCTAAAATTAGAAAGATAAACACTTATAGTCCTTCTTAAATCTTTTGAAATAAAAAATTAAGCATGACAAAGGAAAATGGAATGCAGTACCAATATCTAATACACAAATAGTACTTGCTTACTAAAAGATTTTGGGCAAGTTGCTTAATATTAAAGCACTTGGCTCAAATTCCCCACAAAAGTCAGGGGAGGAGGATATGCTTAAAAATACCTGTAAAGGGAGTATAAGATGGTTCACTGACACAAACACACACAACTTTTTTTTATATATAGGCATATATATATATCTATACATCTGTATAGATACATATATATATACACATCTGTATAGATATATATATCTGTGTATATATATATATATATATATATTCTTTGCTTTCATTGGAGTATAGAGGTTTATAATTACATCATATAAGATTAGCCCTAACATTGAAGATCACTGTGAAAAAGTCACTTCCCAGAAATGGAGAATTTATTTCTTCATATTCAAAGTTGCCCTGCTTGGTAGGATGGGGTGAGAAGCAAAGTCAACTCTAACTGTAATTGTGCACCTTATCACTATGGAGAAGGCTTAGTAACTGGTCATTGAGTCCATATACTGCATCCCAATAACACGTAAATCTTAACTAGCCTTACCTTTAAACGAGGGCCCATGTTCTGATAACCCAGTGGAGCACTTATTCACCAGAGCAGGTAACTTTGGCTGCTTTCACCTTGTCTTCCAATTTCCACATAAAGAAAGAGCTGCAAGGTCAACAGAAAGTGTCTGTCCATCAGACCTTCACTGAGGGTGTGTCACATAAGCAGGAACGTCAATGTTTCTGGAACAGACTGGATGAGTTCCAGGGTGGAGAAATACAGCCCCAAAATATATCATCCCTGGACCTCTCTCAAGTGCAGGGTCCGATCAATTGCCAAAGGATGCATCTGTTTTGCTGTCCCAGGATCCTACCCTACAAAGAAGAAAGAGTCAGTGGAATAGGTTTTGTTTCTGAAAAAGAATCTGCAGAACACGCAATAGAAACCCTGGGATATTAGTTATAACTCAAGAGTTGGTAACAGCTGACCAAGTTTTCCCAATTAAAATTCCAGTTTCCCCGAGGCTGCCCTCCACCATCAGAAGAATAGTCAGGCTCACTCTCCAAAAAGAAGCCCTAGCACTTCAGTTGATCCCAAACCTCAGCAAGCAAATCAGAGGAGCACAGATTGAAAGATAAAGAGTGAATCTCAACACACCACATGCCCAGTTTCAGTTTAATGGGACTGGAGCACAGGGTCTGGGAAGAAGGTGAAGAGAGGTGGTCAGGTGGGACCACAGAGTAGAGGTCACTGCATGCCATGATAAGGAATGGAGATAACACTCATTTGGAAAGGGGAAACCACCAAAGTGGCTTAAAATCTAATCTGTCAGCTTATGCAATGGGCTTCCTTTGTCCCCTGCATGAATTTCCAAGACACTGTTAAAAACTGCTGATTTTATCTTCAAAACAGTACAATCTGCTACCAGGTGAGAGTAGGGGGAAGTTACTAAGTAAAGATCAGTAAAGTTGGCCTGTAATGCGTAGACATTCATGAACTGAATGTAAAGAAAAAAAGCTAACGCACAACATAAACAGCCACCAATAAACAACTAAGAGTACAATAAACAAAAATAGTCTCCTTCCAGATGACAGGAACTGCTCTCAGGGCTTCATACATATATCAGTTCACAATCCCAAAATACGTAACAAGTATCTCCACTTAACAGTTGAAACTGAGGCACTTTCTCAAGATTATACCAAATACATAGTAGAGTTGGGTCAAACCTAGACAACCTGGAGCCAGAATCCACTACTCTACTGCCTCTTTACCCTTAGAAACCAAGAGAAAACACAAAATACTAAGACCAGAACTGAATGCATAGAGGCCAGCAGATCAAGCAAACTGGCAAATTTTTATAATTAAAAATAAATAAGAATATGATGCTAAACTTGCCAAGAACTTGAGCCAAAACCTGGGTCAACCAGCAACTGGAACCAGCTTAAAGGATCCAAAAACAAGGTAAGTTATATAAATTATGACATCCATTAGAATGCTATATAAGCATTTAAAATAATATGTTTAAGGAATAAACACAGGAAATCACAAATAAAATGTCAAAAAAGTGTAAATTAAAAAGCAAGTACAAAATTACTTAATAGCATGAGCCCAATTTTAGAAATATTACATAAAGATGACTAGAAGGAAAAACAATTATAACAGTAGCCATCTCTTGCTGATGGAATTATAAATAATTTTTATTTTCTACCTGTGCCTTTAAGTAATTTCAAATTTTTTTTCCTTTTTCCTTTTTTTGAGACTAGGTCTCGCTATTTTTGCCCATGGAACCGCAGGCTCACGTTGCCTAGGGTACCACAGACTCAAGCAATCCCCAGCCTCAGTTTCCCAGGTAGCTGGGATTACAGGAGTGCACCACCACGCCCAGTTATTTTTTGGGGACTAGGTCTCGCTGTGTTGCCCCAAGTGGGACTCAAACCGCGATCTCTGGCCCCAGCCGCTTCATAGGTTGAAGTTCACAGGCATGCGCCACTATGCCCAGCTTGATTTCAAATTGCATATAGTTTCTATAAACCGGGCATGGTTGCGCATGCCTGTAAATGGTAACCTAGGAAGCCGCGGCTGGGGTCAGGGATCGCGGTTCGAGTCCTGCAGGGGGCAAAAAAAAAATAGCTGGGCATGGTGGCGCGTGCCTGTAATCCCAGTCACCTGGGAAGCTGAGGCTGGGGACTGCTTGAGTCTGTGGTACCCCAGGCAACGTGAGTCTTCGGTTCCACAGGCAAAAATAGTGAGACCTAGTCTCAAAACAAAAACAAAAACAAAAACAAAAAACAATTTCTGGACAATAAATACTTATTAGGAACCTGTTTTTGTCTAAAATAGGGGAAGAACCAATTGTCCTTTTTCGCAAATGAGAAAACACTATAAAATATTAGGCAAAAATCACAGAAATACTGACCTTTATTTACATTCATCATATTTTTAGTGGTTCTCCAACTCAACTATTTGAAGATGAAAACAAACAACTCCTAATTCTAATATCATCTTAACTGTCCTCCAACCATGAGTTACCATGCTTACCCCTAGTGCTTGTGTCTCTCTTGAACTTTCAGACTCATCTAAAACCCTACCTTGGCTTCCTGGTCCAGCTCCCAGGCCCTTCCCTCTAAAGGCTTCTAAAGTCAAACAGAACCAATCACTTCCTCCTTTGTGAAGTTCCTGTGCTGACTAGACCTCTAGTATGGCGTTTACTGGTCTGCACTATTATCTTTATTTTACTGTAGTCTATCTTAATGGACTGTGGGCTTCCCAGGGACACTGACCAGTTCTTGCTCATCTTCGTCTACCAGTAGCTATTATGTTCAGAGCATGTACTTTCATAAGATCTCCAGATAATTACTACGCATATTACTTTGAGAAGAGCAGTCTAGACTTGAGCAGTTAGCCTGAGAAGGCCCCCAATTATTCTGCACCTTTAACAAGCTCCCAGGCAACGCTGATGTTGCTAGAGCACAAGTCATGCTTTCAAGAGCAAGGGTCTAGAGCAGGCCTCTGTAACTTAGAGCCCGCAGACCAAATCCAGACAGTCGCCTGTTTCTGCTTTTTTTTTTTTTAAGCTTTATAAAAAAAATAACAAACATAGCCAAGTTCATTCCTTCACATATTGTATGTGGTTGCTTTTGCACTGTAACAGCAGAGCTGAATAGAGGCAGCAGAGATAAGCGGCCCCCAAAGCTTTCCTCTCTGACCCTTCACAAGAGTTTACTAGTCTCCAGTGGTAAGGCCTTATCCTTAATGCTACATAACTGTCTTGCATAAATGAACACATTTTCATAAAATTTAAAAAAAATTTTTTTTCCAGTTCAACTATCCCCTCTTAGGAAAAGAACTAACAAACTTGTCATATTATGCAAATATTTCTCCTGGCTAATTTCAAGTGATATTTCAGAGTTTTAGATTTTCCACACCCTGAGAAGGAATTTTATACAATCATTTCCCAAAGTATGTGTTTCTTACAATCATGCTTGTATTTGTCAAGGCTACAATTTCCTAAAACCAGTACCTCAGGGATCAAATAGTTATTCAGGTTTCTAAAATTAACACAATAATTATCACTGACTCAGTCTCTTTCAAAGATGTGAAAAAAAAGATGTGAAAAAGTTGATGTTAAAAGCCCACTTCAGAATTCTGCTTTAATGGAGTTAGTACTAGCACAAAGGAGTTCCAAATAACACCTATTCAGTTCCACAAAATAAGACAGTACCAAGGAAATTATTTGCTTTGTAAGTGTAGTCTACAGTAGTCTCTATACAGAAGTACCAGCTAAGAGTCCAGGGAAATCAAATTCTTAAAAATCATTCTATAACAGTGTAGGGATCCTGGAGTGCCCCTCATTCTACCCTATAACAACTCCATTAGCAAAAGGCCCATAGGTTAGAGAGGTTTAATTAAGGAGAGCCCATGAAATCCAGTGTGCTGTCAGATGCTTTAGATTATTCACATTTCTCTTTGCTTAATTTCACCCTTAGTTTATTCTCTTCACCCCAAAGTCCCACCATAAAAGATTGTCTTCCCCCACAAGTTTATAGTCTTGATATTTATACAACTGTGTATTCCTGCTATCTTGGTTCAGCCAAGTTATACGGTTTTCATTTATATTCTTTCCTCATCAGTCAGCCCCTCCAGCCTCTTAATCATTCCTGTGGGTCTTCTGTGAACTCTCTCCAACTGGTCCCCAGCGATCTGGTAATGAGGTGCCTCCAACTGACTGCAGCCTTCCAGGAACAGCCTTGTTAGTCAGAATAAGATGAGCTCACCCTCCTCAATCCCATGACATAATACTCCTGAGTAGACAATCCCCCCCAAACACAGAACACTAGAATGCTGCCATATTAGACTATAACCCTTTTCCAAACTTCCCAGATTTGGGCATTAGAACATGCCAGAAAGTGCTAGAAGCCAAAGGATAAATGACATGTTCCTGCAGTATTTAGTTACTAGAGGATGAGGTGGGTGGGGAGAAAAAAAGTACTTTCATGTTGAAACAAATTCATAGATAATGTAACAGAATGCAAAATATGCATGAGTTTCTATAGATAAAAGATGGATATGTTCAAAATATTCACAGATATTTTGCACTTGAAAGGCTGCATAGAGCTCTGTTCCCAGTCCTCACGGGAGTTACATATCCACTATCCTCTACCACTAGAGGTGAAAAGTCTACTTGAGTTGAAAAGTCTGAGAAGCACTATAGACCCCACTCAACTTATATTATCACCCACTTCATATACTCATATTTTAAATTAAAGGTTTTTCTGCTGTTTCCCCATCCGTACTGTCCCTTAATCTAAAATACAGACATCAAAGTTTTAGCAATTTTACTTTAACCCATCAACTACCAGTATCTTTAGGTTCTTCTGTACTGTTCATTCTCGATACATTTCATATTTTTTGAGCATCTGCTGAGTACCAGACTATGTGCTACAAACTAAAGCACAAGAATAAATCAGAGAGCATTTCAACATCATCGAATTTATTAAATCCAAAGGTCCAACCTGGGAGGTGGAGAAAACAGTGTGTCAAGTGTTACAGAAGTGAAATAACAATGTGTGCAGAACAGGAAGTGAGAGATAACTGCCTGAGAGTGGAGAAGTCTTCAGAAGAGAAATAATAGCATTATTACTTAAGAATGAGTCAGCATTTAGAAAAGCAGAAAAAAAAAAAAAAAGGATTAGTACCTTAAGCAGAAAGAACAGCACAGGCAACTATAAGAGCAAGGAAGTGATGGAAAGTTTGGCCTTAAGAAGTTCTGAAAGACTCCTGGGGGCCAAACAAGGATGACAGCTCCTAAGTATGTGAAGTGGTCAAGAGCAATAATCTTACTACTGAATAATCTAGGAAAGGCTACTTCTCTCCAGCTGGATATAAAATGGAGATGTAGTGAAAAAAGGCAGGAATTCAGCTACTCTTGGGAATCAAGACTTGATATATGAGGGAAAGGAAGAACTGGTTGAGAGGAGAAATGAGACGCAGCTGGCTTGGCACTACAGGAGTGCCTCTGAGCATGTGGCTCTGTGCAAACCAGGCTGCTAGATTACCAGGACATGAGGGTGGTTGGTACCCAGGTCACAGCAGCCCAATCCACAGTGGACAAAGTCAAGGTACCGCTGAAGAAACTTGAGGAACTAACTGCTGTTCCAGAGAAAAAAACATTTGAAAACAACCATAGCAACGATCTAAAATTCTGGCTTTTATTATTTTTTTTTTCATTTTATGTCACCAACCTGGTGACTAACTACATCACAAGGACCATAGTCGGTGAATAAGGTCAGCAGTTGTTCTTCAAAGACTGACCTTTATTTTTTTTCTCAAGAATGATAGATAAATAACAAGAGTCTCCTTTATTGAGAACTTACTCTGGGCCAGCACTGTTCGAAGTATTTCATGTATTACTTCATTTAACTATCACACCAACCACACAAGCTGCCCATATTGCTACCCATATTTCATAGATTAGGAAACAGGCACAAAGTTAATAACTTGACTACAGTCAGTCACCCACTTGATGACTGAAGGAGCCACACAATGTAATTACAGAGCCCACGCTCCTAACTAAGAATACTGATGTACCAAGAACTCTAAGAAAGGAAAAAGATATTCTGTGGCAGAAAGAATAAGGGCTCAAGAATACTTAATTTGGAAATTTATTAAAATACATTAACTTTATTTTCAAGTACAAGCAACAACACCACGTATAACATAGGAGATGTCTCTAAAGATAGAAAATAAACATGTTTTTAAAAAGGGACTGGGATTAATGTGAATGAGACTCTAAAAAGGAGGACAGACCAATCAATGGCTGAGAGACAAAATAAGTATACTGACCTAAGGGACTAGTGAGGTACTGCTCACAAAGCCAAGGAGAAAGGCCACAGAAAGCTGCTTTATTTCTTAGAAGCAACAGAATCAGTGACCCATGAAGTTGAAAAGATTTTTAAAAAAAAAGAGAAGAGAAAGCAAAAAGTTAAGGATATACTGGGATTCTCTTCTCAGAAACCTAGATGGCCAGGTGTGGTGGCACACGCGGGTTGTCCAAGTGAAACCTAGATGAATGACTGCAGAGGTAGAACAAATATGGAGGGAGGGCGAACTGAACTTGTTAAATTTGAAGTTATCTACCAGGCATCCAGGTGAAGATATTCACAAAATAAATGGAAATAAGCATCTGAAGCTACAGAGAGAATAGTGCCGAAGGTAGTTAAAAGACAGGGGCAATGGAAAAAAATTGCCACAGAAAATAAGTAGACAAAGAAAAAACTGACTTCTTTTTCAAATGCTTCATGTATTATTCCATTTAACTCTGACATCAACCATGTAAGCTACCCAAATCGTTACCATGTTTTATAGATTAGGTAACAGGTGTAGAAAGCTAATAACTTACCTACAATCAACTTTAAGTATATCTACTACCCCAAAAAGAGGAGCTGGCAAAAAAGAATAAGGAAGAACATTCAGAGAGGTAAAATAAACTGTAAGAGTGGTTTAATGGAGGCAAAAAGAAGTGATTTCTACAAACTGGTGGTCAACAGTATCAGACTCAGTAAAGACTAAAGTCAGAGGGAGGATTTTAAAAAGCCTCCAAGTTCTTTTCTTAATTATTTGGAACTCTCATTCTTTGATCTAACAACTTATATAAAATTTGCATCTTATTTCCATCTATTTTCATTAATAAGAATATTAACCTAACTTTACCGCACTGATAACTAGAGTAAAATCTTTGCACCAACTCAGTGATACTATTACTATTATTTGAAAATGTTCGTGCCTATAACAAATTCATATCTAAAGGTATTTAAACCCATCCTCTAATTTTTGACAAAAAAAACCCTCTTGTCAAAATCAGCATTAGTAAAGTATGTTAAATATACAGTACAAGTTATGTACTGTACAATATGAAATTAACAGTTTCGATAATTGAATAAGGTTATGATATAAAACAGTCCAGATTAGAACATTTGATCACTGCCAACCCACAAATTTCCTCATGGTCAGTTCACTTCTTCAAATCCCCTACGCAACTACTGACATGTCATCTGTCACATTTTAGAGAATGTCAGACAATTGGCGTCATATACAAAATGTAGTCTTTTGTGTGACAACCCTTTTTCGCTCCACACATGTTGTTAAATAAATCAGTTCATCCCTCTTTACTGCTGGGTGTTACCATTGTGAGGACATACTACAATATGCTTAGCCATTCACCAGTTGAAGGGCATTGGGTTCTCAACACTTTGGGACTATTAGGGACAAAGCTGCTATGTACATTCAAGCATAAGTCTTTATGTGGACACATGTTTTCATTTACATAGATAAACAGCTAAAAGTGGGATTGCTGGGTTACATGGTAAATACATATAATCCCTCTCAGTGATGAGAGCTCCAGTTGTGGAGATGAACTACATTTTACATAGTCAATCTTTAAATTTTACCTATTCTAATATGTATGAAGTGGTACCTTGTGGTTTTAATTTGCATTTCCCTAAGGACTAGGAATATTAAATATCTTTTCATGTTACTTATTAGCAATTTGTAAAACTTCTTTGATATTCAAACTATGCCATTTTTAAAAACTGAGTTATCTACTCTCACTATTGAGTTATAAAAGTTCTTCAAATACTCTGGATATCAATCCTTCATTACCAAATATATTTGGTAAATATTTCCTGAGTTTCCTTTTCATTTTCTTAAGAATACTGATTTAAAAGTTTTTAATTTGATGACATCTACCTAATCAATTTTTTTGATAGAGCTTGTGATTTGTTAGTTCTATTTTTGAAGGAAAATCTTTGCCTAACTCAAGGTCACAAAGATTTTCTTCCAGAAGTTTTACATAAAGGTTTCACAAAAGAAAATCTCTTGTCAAAAATCTTAAACTTTTTTAAACTCCTGTATTCCATTTATCTCACGATTAGTTAGTTGCTCAATCTTATTATCGCTTTGTTTCTTTCAAATTCAACTTCCCTCATTACCAAGCATTAGTTAAGTCATGATTTATTTTTGAATCTAGAAAGCTTTATACCGTTTAAAAGGTCTTCCCCTCTTG
This sequence comes from Uropsilus gracilis, assembly GCA_004024945.1. Classification (NCBI taxonomy): domain Eukaryota; kingdom Metazoa; phylum Chordata; class Mammalia; order Eulipotyphla; family Talpidae; genus Uropsilus; species Uropsilus gracilis. Next base: position 75,233 of record PVHY01003809.1, read on the forward strand.
AACCAAATGATTGCATTTCTAAATATAGCCTAGGTTTTAGTCCCTCAGATTTCCTCAAAGTAATTTAAAACTTCTGGACCCATGATGTGTTCCTTAAAACAACAACAAAATTCTAAAACCTGGATCATGTACCTTCAGGTTAAGACACAACAATCAACTGACTTGCCCTTTTGGTTTAAAAGAGATCATTCTCCCAATACTGAGTCACTAACCTGGGAAGAAACTGGAGAAAGTTATACTGAAAGTGTTAAAAGAAAATTTAGGCTTGTAAGGTTAAGCAGCCAAGGCAAAGACAAGTCTATATTTCTTAATCAATTTGGATTCTCTCTGCTGAACTATTTTCTTTAAAACAAGCTGGGGTTCTTGAGATACAAAATGAAATCAACAGTATGTATGGAAGCAAAGTTGAGCATCAACTGGCCCCCGGAATAGGTTGTATTCTCAGCACAGTCCAGGGAAAATAAGAAAAAGAGATTCAAAGTTAATGTGAATAAAACAAGGAAAACAAATGATGAAATATTCTGTAACTTCATGGGCTGTCTGGAGAAAAACAAAATTGAAAACTGTCTCATCTATGACCCTGTCAGTAGTCACTCTACATCAAGAAAACAGCAGCTTCAAGTCACAATGCCTTCCTCTCTTGCTGTTTTTTTCCTATTATACCAAACTGGCTTTATAGTTTCCAATCCACAGAATTAGGACAGTCGCCAGTGTTCCCAAGTCATGGCAGCTTTCATGGTTAGGTGACCCTGGGCCACTGAGTCTTGGCTGTAACAGGGAAGTTTTAAAACTACTTCTCTGAATCTGACAAGCCGTCTCCCTCAATAAATGCAGGAAGTTTTTACTATATTAAATGCATGAAGAGGCAGGCAGACTGCCAGGTTGACAGCAGAGTGGGGTAGATGGAATTGTCCCACATAAACTTAGAAAAATTAACAAAATTTCTACCTCTACTATTACCCATTGCTTTTAGTTCTACTCTTATTTTTACAGAAAACTATTTTTATAATCATATGGAAGGGGAACTTTAAATAAGCATTTTCTAATTCTTCAAGAGTCCAAGAAGAAAAACTCAACTAGTCACAGAGGTGGCAACCTATGGAGGTCCAAATTTTAAGGGAAGAAACTCTACACTTAAGGTATTCAAAACAAAACTTCTGTTGAGCTAATACTGTCACACAGGATTTATTTGCTTCTTCAAATGTGTATTAAGGAACTCTTATAGCTCCAGCAGTATGTTGGAGCCTGAAGATCTCAAAATGACAAGATGATCCCTAGCTCCTCAGAAAGATACACTTTAATAAATAAGACACACAAGTAAATAATTATGATCATTCCATGTAGCAGAATTTATAAGGTGAGCTTACACAAGGGCATTAGTGAAATCCAAGGGCCTCTTAATTAGGATCTGCTCTTAACGTCTCAGAAAACTTGACACCACCTTCCTGGAAGTAAAGTCAACTTTTCCAGTGATCCAACAGTGCTTTGGGAATCAAAGGATACAAAATATAACCTATGCAGTATTATTTATTCTCATGGTCAATGACTTTCTCTCTTTAGCCCTAGCTATTATAGGAGCACACAACACAGAAAAAGCTCTGTGGAAAGCCCAATCTGCTCATCAAATTACACAGTCTAAATGCAATATGGTCTAATAGAATAGTAGAAGAAATTAGTGGAAAAACTTATGAAATCCCAAGAAAGTATGTAATTCAGTTAATAGTACTACAGCAGCATTAATTTCTTAGATGTGTCAAATGTTCTACGGTTAAATGTAAAATGTTAACATTAGGGGAAGAGCAGAGCGAAAGGTATATAAGAAGCATTCTATGCTATCTTTGAAATCTTTCTGTATTATTCCAAATTATTCCAAAATAAATCTGTTCAAAACATCACATATGGCTTCCCACTTTATATTCTCATTTGCCCTTAGAGTTCAAGTAAAGCCTCACTACTCACTGCCCCAATTCCAGTAATGTTTGGTTAACTACTTTCAAATCTTTTTCAATTCCATTCCATAAACCATTTACACAGACATTCCTTCTTAACCAAGACATGAAAACCTAGATCACACTTGGGAAGTTTTGACTGCGTTCTCTCTTAATAGCTTCACTATATACATCAGAGGGATATCTTCGGAATTGAACTTCCATAAGGGGACATGAGAGGATTAAAATAACCTGGGCTGAACCTCTGGAAGCAAAGGTACACAACAGAAAATGGGTGTTGGACATTATTGTATTATCTTTACTGCTCTCTAATCCAAAAAAATGTAAATAGAAAGTACAATTAACAGATACCGATACTAGCATCTTAACACCAACAGGCTAACTACACTGAACTGCTTCAGCTACACACTCTGAAAAACATGGTACAAATTCCTCAACTATTAAAGGTAACAATTTATGCTGAAATCAAATGGTACAGTTCAATTCAGGCTCAAAGTCAACATTTATTTACTATGATCACTTGGTTTCTAGAAATGAAATGAATACTCATTTCTCTCTAATCTCCAGATTTGTAAAAAGAACAGACTTCCAAGAGTACGAACAGGAAAACATCACTGTGATATAACACCATATAAAGTCTCCAGGTATACGCAAAAGCATGCACACACACGTGCACACTCACACACATATTTCCAGGTTAACAACCTCAAAAGTTTGAAAACTATTATACAAAGATTATTAGGGAAAGCAAAACATTCATAAGACTTCCAAGAAAAGAAACCAAAGGAAGATAACTGAAATTTGAACCTAAGCTACTTAATGGCTAAAGTCATTTAAACAGTTAGACAGGGCCGGGCACAGTGGCTTGTGCCTGTAAGCTTCAGCTAAGAAGCAGCCAGGGATAGGGATCGTGGTTCGAGTTCCGCCTGGGGCCAGTAGCGGGACCTTGTTCCAAAGAAATAGCTGGGCGTGGTGGCGCGCGCCTGTAATCCCAGCTACCTGGAAAGCTGAGCTGGGGATTGCTTGAGTCCGTGGTACCCGGGGCAACGAGAGCCTGCGGTTCCACAAGCAAAAATAGCGAGACCTAGTCTCAAACAAACAAACAAACAAACAAAAAAAACCAGCTAGACAGTAACTACATTCTAGAACAGGTCACAAACTCTGATCTGTTCCATGGTATGCTAATAGCATTAAATAACTGCTACCCAACAGTACTCTGACCTGGACCACTTCCAGAAATATAAACAGAGTAGTTCTTCCAAAATACATCAATTTGTATACTTCTGTTTAGCCACCCACCATAATCAATCTGTCCACAAGTCTTTTTCTCCAATACAGGCAGAACTCTTCTTCTGGAAGAATGGGCCTTGAATAAATATTTTCTAAATGAATAAACAAATAGTGGTGATATATCTCTGAGGTGGCCTTAAAACTAATTCAGTATCATGACTTTAGAAGCTGGACACCATGTTACCACATTTAGGATTAAGTTAATTGAAAAATAACAGCGGCTAATTTGTTAAGGGATATAAAATCATGTATCACCTAAAACATAAAAACAAGTGTAAAAACTAAATTAACTTGAAAATGAAAATGTAAGTAACTTGAAAAAGAAAGAATCTGTAATTGTTGCCCCCTTGATTGCGACAAAAATGAATCTACTTTTAATTTTCTAACACTGAAATACATAAGATATTCTTTAGGGTATCTTTCATTATGTAATTTTATATAGAAATTTGTTATCAACTTAGATAAATTAGAACAATTAGTGAATGGAATGAAGTTCAAGATCAATTACGTGTTCAAACTGTGGGTCAAATGCCTTGAGCAATTCTTTCTCAAGAATTGCAACAAAACAAAACCAAACAAAACCAACTCTACTGCTGAGAAGGACTAAAATCATTTCTTTCTCTTACAAGTATGTAATCAAAAGCAATTACTTTGTGTTTTTATCCAACACAAAGCAACACCATCACCATCAAAACATGTTACAGACTATCTGAATGCTTTAATCTTAGACTATAAGAAATCTGATTGCAATAAAGTCACAATGCAACAAAAACATTTTTCTAAGTATGTTCTCATCCCCTATGGTGTTCGTACACTAATTTAGCTTCCTATCAAGTATCAGCAATCAAGGAAATTCCCAGAATACACAATATAAACTGCTTGGTTTTTTAATTTGTTATTGTTCATGGGGTCCAAAATTCAGTGGACACATCACCAGGAGAGTGTTTTTCTGTCAGTGCCTGAATTTAAATGCAAATTACTATTTAATGATAAGCAATTTTCCCTCTAAACCTATATATAAAACTAATCAGCCTCCAAATGTTTAAAACAACCAACCAACCAATCATGTTTGCTTAAAAAGCATATTGCCTAATCATCCAGGGGTTCTAACACATCAAAAAAGTGGTTGCTGTCAGCTCTCTCCATGAATGACAGCTTGGCAGAGACAAGCTGTTCTGAAAAGATTAGGAATTTTTAGTGACCTCATATGGGGTAAAGCAGGAGGTACAAACTGTAGATGCTTCAATAATAAAACTATTTCAACATCAAAATTTCTGAGCTACAAAGTCAGGACGTGAACTACAGAACTACCTAAATACATACTTGCTTTCAAGACAAGGAAAGTAGGACAATATACCAAACATCACTCTGCAACTCAAGAATTGAAAATTTAATAGGTTCTTGAAGCTATCCACATAGTCAAGTTCCAAAATAGAGCCAACTGTATTGAAATACAATTGCCATTTTACATTCCAACGCCATCACATACTTTACATTGGAAGACACACAATGATAATTATAGAAGACATTTTAACAGGGTTTACTTGTGGTTTACACTGTCCTAGAGATTATGTATTTAACTCATTTATTACTGATAAATTCCTGTAAAACTGGTACTGCTGATTATCTCCATTTTACAGATGAAGTAACTAAGGCAGAGACAGATTAACTCACCCAATGTCATAAAGCTAGTAAAAGATGGAATAGGGATTTTTAACCCCAACAATTAAGATATTCTAAGTCCAAGTTAAGCAAAACAGTATGTGTCACAGTAAAAGTTAAACAATGGTCAGCCTACTAACCTCTTTGGAGTTCCAATACAAGAACAGTTTTGTGCAGTAAGAGAATTACAGGTTTTGGAATCAACCCCCTGAATAAAGTCTGAATCTCAGATTGCTCATCTTTAAAATAAGGGTGCTTAAGTTATTGTAAAAGCGAAAAACGGCAGTGCAATTACAGTGTCAGGTACAGGATACAAAATATGAGTTTGTAACCTTGAGACCACAGACACTTAAAGGATCTACATACCGTCAGACTATAAGAGTCTCATAAATTATATGACAAATGCATGTGTGCACACGTTCAAAGAACAATACCTAGTCTTCCACAAACTTTCAATGGGCACGTAATTTCCAAAAGGTTAAGAACCACCAGAGTACTTACTTATCAAGTGGTCAAAGAAACAGAAGTAACTTTCCCTTCACGTTCTCCGTTTTCCATTACGGATGACACATCAAGCCTTCACAATAAATGACAACTTTTCCCCACCCTTTTCCTGCCTTGGGAACTACTAACATATACAATCTTATGCCCCAAGTTTCTAGAAAAAATCCTCAAACGCTGTTTCATCTCTTTACCAAGACAAATACAAGGTATTCACTTGGGAGAATCTTGAGGATCATCCACTTTGCTGCAAGAAGTTCCATGCTAGCTGGGGGGAAGCAAGAAGGAGCCAGAACCTCTAAGTTGCACGGCAGAGACCTGACACCCCAGCGCGAAGAGATGAGGAAAAACGTGTCTCCCCCAAACTATTGGGCAACACCGAATGCCAACCCCACGATCCTCTCTTTCTGAAACTCTGGTGCAAGTCGTCTGGGTTCTGCCCCCGTACTGGAGTGGTGGAGGAGTGAAACGTTACCCGAGGTGGGGGGGTGCAGAGCGAAGTCCTAACGCCGCTACCCTGGGAGGCAGCGGCAGCACTCCAGCTGGAGACCGACCCGCGAACCTCCCCTCAAGACACCCCAGCACAGATCTCCGCCGGGGCTGGGACCCGGCTCCAGGCTTTTCCGTTTCCCAAAACCACTTCCGCTTCCGGGCTAGCCTTTGACGGAAGTAACGCATAAATGACGCAAAAGAGACGCGCTGGCGGTGATTCCGGAAGAAACAGGCGTGCAGCGTGAACATGGTGAGTGAGCGTTCTCAGGCCACACTGGATGGAGCTTGAGGGAGTCACCCATTGGCTAAATTTCCTCCAAATTCTTCTTATTCTTAGCTTATTTTAGCTCTTATACTCTGGAGGGCCTCGATTGGGGCAGGGAGGACAAAAGGAGCTGATTATTTGAAAGAAAGGGGAGAAAGACAAAAGAAAAAAAGGAACTTAAGAATATACAATGTACTTTCAGCTCTCTTAACTCTAAAATTTCTGTTTTAAGGGGAAGCAAAAGAAAACAAGGAAATATGCAACCATGAAGCGAATGCTTAGTCTCAGAGACCAGAGGCTGTGAGTGTCCGGATTCGACTGGGTTCATGACCTACTGCATAAATGACACTAGGAGTCATAAGGGGATAAGTAGTAAAAGTTTCTGTTATTTTATGTTTATTTTAAAAGTTATTGTGTCTTAAATCTATATAGCATGGTATAGTTGTTAAATACCTACTTGTCACTTAGGTGCTGAGTCAGTACACTGGTGAATGGGATGGGAATTAAACATCTCTTAAAATGTTCACTTTCTGCCACCGTTTTTATATATTTTATCTACCTCCTAATAATTCTATGTGGTAGGTAGGATTATCTTTACGTTCTTGATATTAGTTACACACATTATTGAAAAAAAAAAAGATCAGAGACCATGGTTGTCCTGTGTCTAACATTAAAATATTTTTGAAAGAAAGAACAGGGAAATTCCTAAATATCTGTTTTGGAAATCTTCTAAGAATCCATATAGAAGGTTGTAGAAGGAGAGTGGAGTGATATCCCTATTATAAGTACTTATGCCACTTCAGTGGAGAATAGATGAAGTTATTGAATAAGGACTGTTTAGAACAAGGAATGATCATTTAAAGCCTTCAGTTATGGTATTGTCACACCTTTAGGAAATTTGCCCTGTTAATATTTTATTTTTAAGTAATTCGATTTGCATATGTATTGTTAATTTAACCCTTTAAAAAGGCATATGAGAGAACCTTCCCTCCCTTCTATAAGAGGCATATGAGAAAGTCCTTCCCCTCTGCAGTTGAAACTTGCAAGTTTTCAGAAGATTAATGTCAACCTATTTACCCACTGCTTGGAGGTAGAGTTTGATCTTTGCTATAAGCTTCTAAGAAAGAAAAGGTAATTTAATCAATATATATTTACCCATTAACAATCTATATGGGTTATTGGCTAAAGATTTTAAAATTTTATGTTTTGCTGATTAAGTTACTTCTAGGCTATTTCTCACCCAGCTATTTGTTCCCCAAAAATGTATGATATTAACATAAAGAAGTTATAAAATGAGCCGAATGTAGTGACACACACCTGTAATCTCAGTTATCTGGGAGGCTGAGGCTGGGGATCTCTTGAGTCTGTAGGTTCAAGACAACCCTGGGCAACATAGCGTGACCTAGTCTCTTAAAAATAAAAATATAAATATATAAATAAGTTATAAAATGAGATGGCCTCTCTGGACCAAAAGAAGGAAACTTAATTTTGAAAGCGATAACTATGATTTTGTGATTCTTAGTCTTGCATTTAATTTACTTTTTTCCCCAGTAAAGAGAAGGATAGATTAAAACCAAAAAAGAAAGAAAAGAAAGACCCCAGTGCACTCAAGGAACGAGAAGTGTGAGTAATCAAAATTTTCAAGTTTTTCTTAAAAATTTGAAAAGACAACCTAAAACTGTAAACATCTTGAAAGCCCGGTTATCCTCTAACTGATTGATTCAGTCATTTGTGAGTGAGTCTGGCATATCTATACAGATGAAAGTGATATTGATGAATATATACCAATTTTAGTGGTTTGAAGGATTTGGGATTTCATGGAGCATTAAAATTTCCCTTAAAATTCTGGGGATGCAAACTAGAATTATGAACTTTTTTCTTTGTCAAGAATCTTTCAAAAGCAATAATTGCACATTTAATATACCAACATTTCATGGAAGAATGCAAGTACCACAAAAAAAAAAAAAAAAACTGACAAAGACATCTTTTCAGGATTACTCCTTTTAAATAAATGTATTGAATTTTAGGAAAGCCTCTATTTTATTTTTCTTATTTGGCTATGTATGGTTAGGCGTATGTCATCACAAGATTTTTTTTTCATGTGAAAGTTTACTTCTTCCACTAGTAAGCCTTATTCTATAATTAACAAAATAGAAATTTTTATTTCTCTATTAGTGTATATAATGTATACATGATAATAACATGTACAAATTCTCCAGCTACATCAGAAAAGTGAATAAAATTAAACTTAACCATAGTTTATTGTGGAAATATCATCAGTAGTTATTAGGATTTGTCCCCAATGAATGAGAGAAGGAAAATTAACCAATAGGGAAGTGTTCTAAATAGATACATCTTTATTTTGTTGATACAAAATATCAATAAAGGCACTACTTTATGTTTTGTTTCTTTTTCCTTTAGCACCCAACACCCTTCCTGCTTATTCTTTCAATATAACACACAACTGGGCCCACCTTACCACATCCTGGTTGATACCAACTTTATCAACTTTTCCATTAAGGCTAAATTGGACTTAGTGCAGTCAATGATGGACTGTTTGTATGCCAAGTGTGAGTATCATACTTTTACATTTCTATGACATTTGTACAGAATAATCATTGGAAAGAAGTGCTGGGTTCTTAGTTAAATGAATTGCTGGCCATTGGCTCACCATAGCAAATTGAAATATAGTGCATACTTGACTGGAAATAGTTAAGCTTTCACAGTTCAGAAAACAGTGTCCTTTGGCCATCATTGTGAACATTTTGAAAAATTGCTTGTTACTTTCCTTTCTTTATAGTGAAATTCCCGTGCCTATGTCCTTGCTGCAATTATAAGCCCTTTCTTTTCTGTTATATAATTGTAAAATTGTTCCTATTAAAGACAGCACTTCTGCCCTCTGGTCTAATTGACTTATTCCTTCCATTTTATGAATGTTTTTTCCCCTGAACATCACATTTTTGTTTGAAGCATTTTAACTTTTGCTGCTTTCAAAAGCATTAATGTTCTTGTCGAGAAAACAAAAAAATAAAAGCTATCATAAAAATGAAAATTTCCTATAATACTTTTCCTCAGAGGCAGTTTTGAAAAATTCATAGTTTCTGTGGGTTAGAGGTTATTTTTGTTTATGTTAATGGAAACAGATGATACATTATTTGCTGCTTTTCAAGTTTCCTGTTTTTATTCTTACTAACTTTACTAAGACTTGATTCACATACCATCAGCTCACCGATTTAAAGTGTGCAATTCAAATGACTTTCAGTTTATTCACAGACTTGCACATCTGTCACCTCTGTCAATTCCAGAACACTTTCACTAACCAAAAAGAAACCCTGAGCCCCTTAGTCATAATTTTGCAACCCTGTCCCTACATCCCTGTGCAAAAACTAACTAACTTTCCAACTCTATAGATTTCATGTTCTGGGCATTTTATTAAAATAGGATTATATAATATTTGATTCTCTTATATTTAACATAATGTTTTTAAGAGCCAGTTATATAAAATGTACATATATCAGTACTTCATTTCTTTTGATTACTCCATTGTATAGAAATACTTTTTTTCTCTCTTTGCTTTTTACCTCGAATGAGTATATCTGAACATTTTTCTGTGTTAGTATGTAATAAAGATGAACTGTATTCCTTTTTTAAATGATATGGTATTCTGTTGTTTAAATATATAACTTTTAAAATCCAGATAGCCTATTTATAGTTTTAACCCTACTGAACAAAGGTGAATATCTTTGAATATGTATCTGTGTAAAGTGTAATATTTCAGTAGGATTCATTTTCTAGAAGCTGTATTTGTAGTATTAAGGGGTGTGTTTTTTTTTATTTTAATAGATAATGCAAAATTACCCTCAAATAATTATATGAATTGATATATCTACTGATTTAATCCAAGAATGAAAACCTGTTTTTCAGTATTGAGTAGTTTCACCTGTTTAATCATTACCACTTTGGTGGGTAGAAAGTAAAATCTTACTTCAAATTACATGTCCGTAAGGAGTGAGATTGAGCTTCCCTGTGTTCATTGACCATTTGTGTTTTACGTGAAAAAATTTGGTGTAGTGGTTAAGAACCCAGTCTGTAGCCTTGATTTAAATCTTGACTTTACCTTTTGCTGTCTAGTTACTTAACTTCTTTATGCCTCAGTTTTTCATCTGTAAAATGGAGTGATGATGATAACACTTCCTCCTGATAAAAATTATTTAAAGAATAAATTAGGTAATCCTTGTAAACTACTTAGCAAAGTGTTTGGCAAATGGCACAAAATCCCTAACTACTATTGTTAGCTCTTTTATAGAAAGGAAAGACTAATGTGTAAAGATTAACCAATGTGTAAAATACTATATTTTGATTTTGCTGTGATTGACTGTTGATAGTTGTCAATTGAAGTTTTGTATTTTATGTGTTCAAATTTACATTTTCTAATTAATATCATTTCTTTTGGTTCATGCTTAAGTTTTTTTCCACCTAAAATTTATTTTAGTTTGTAAAGAATGACAGGGATCCAGCTTTTTTACCCTCTGGATATTTATTATATCTATAATATCTGTGATGTAGGATTTGGACAATTTCCTTGTAAGTGGGAGTTTTAATCTCCTTTTAGTTATTTTTGTTCTTTTCAGTGTACTGCATCTGTCTGCATCTGCATTGCAGAAGGCTTTGTATGACTTAATGGGATATGGTTTAGGAAAAGTAAAATTAATTTCTTTGCAGTTTTAGTTAATAATACATATATTTTTTTCTGGCAGGTATCCCTTGTATAACAGACTGTGTAATGGCTGAAATTGAGAAATTGGGACAGAAGTATCGAGTGGCTCTGAGGTAGGCAAGCTTGGTCTGCATTTGTTTAGATTAGTGTACTGAAGATTCTTCTGCTTTTTTCCAAAAATTTCTTGTACAGCCAGATGCAGTGGCATGTGCCTGTAATCCCAGCTTCTTGGGAGGTGGAAACTAGGAATCACTTGAGTATGCAGGTTTGAGACTACACCAGTCAACATAGTAAGATCTATTCTCAAAAAGAGAGTCAGGCGTGGTGGCATGTGCCTGTAATCCCAGCTACCTGGGAGGCTGAGGCTATAGAATACTTGAGTCTGTGGGTTTGGGACTACCCTGGGCAATATATAGACCTAGCCTCTTAAAAAAAAAAAAAAAGATTTCTTAAACAATTAGTTTAAATAAAAATCTTACAAACCTAGTTAATCATTTATGACTAAGAAAGCAAACATGTAAATGTTAGAGATTTTTAAGCTGAAACTTTGTGAACTGGCTTACTTAGTTATATTGGTCTTGTAGGCCTCCTTTTAACAGTTCCTATAGGTTTTCAATTAGAAAGTTTCTATTAGTTTATTAACTAGCTGTCTTCTTCAGAATATCACCTTTCATTGTTTCTTGGCCTTTTGGCTAAGATAAAGTATAAAATCTCACACTTCAAAGATTCACATTCTAGGTTTTGAGTTTACTCTGGAATGGTATTGACTTTACACACACTGCAGGGAGTTTGCCAAACTCCTTTCATAATAATACCAAGACATTGCTTTTGTTTTGACATTTATGCTGATGGCAGAAATGCTGGTTGGTGACTTCGTGCAAATCAAGGCAATGGACCCAGATAGTACTGGTAGTTGTTATATTCTTCATCTCCACTCACTGGTGTTAAACAATACCAAAGTCACTTAAGAATATCCTTGATGTAGTAGTAAACTGTTAACTTGTGAAGTCCCAGTCCTGGCATATAGATCAGTATTCTCAATGAAATGATATCCACCTCAAACACATCTGCTTACAAAGGATGAAATCTGCCTCAATGAGAAGTATTTGTGTGTGTGTTCAAATTGTGAGCTGAAGCACCTCTTTTTAGATGGAGTATCACTTTCACATGAAGAACCACTACAAACATTGATATTTAGACTTTAGCATTTTAGCAGATATTTTTTCAAAAATGAATGCAGTGAACCTGCTTTTCAAGGAAACAACTTACAGTGTTGATTGCCAGTGATATATGTACAATCATGCATCTCCTTAGGCGAGGGAGACATTCTGAGATACGCGTTGTTAGGTGATTTTGTGATATGCGTTTGTTAGGTGTACAAACATCGCAGAGTATAATTACACATAAGATAGTCTAGCCTAAGAAAATACTCCACTGCTAGGCTATATGGCATAGCCTGTTGAGACCACTAGCATAGCATATACGTGGTCATTTATTGACTGAAACTTCATTGAGCAATGCATGACTGTAGATGTGTACATATTGTGTACTAGGTAAAATGTATTTCATACTGTGAATTATGGTGGAAAAAAAAAAAAGGAACTACCAGAGAGAAGCTTGTGTGCATACACTGGAAACAAGGACTGGAGTTTTCTTATGTGTGTAGTAGAAAAAAATTACAGGTAGCCAAAAGATCTGTTAAGAGAATGGATAAATTATGAAATGTTCACAAATAAAATACTAAACAGGAGTGAAGTAGACTGTATGTATTGATAGGGATAAATCTCAAAAACAATGCAAAACAAAAAAAGCAGGGGCATATGAGGACATGCTGTTTAAAGTTTTAAACCATGCAAGCAAAATACTATGTTGTACAGGTGTATACATATGTAATCTCACATATTAAAATGTGTCTGGGACTGTTACATACCACATTTAGGATGATAGTTATGAGAAGCTAAAAATTAGAATTGGAGAGGGGTGTTCACTTGTTTATTTCATTTCCTTAACTGGATAATGCAGACAGGTATGCATCATTATACTTTTTTTTGTATACTTGGCATATTTCAAATGAATATGAGGGAAAAGATGTAATTCTTAGCTGGGGACGGTGGTACGCACCTGCAATCTCAGCTACTTGGGAGGTTGAGGCTAGGAGTCAATTGAGTCCGCGGGTTTGAGACTACCCCAGACAACATAGTGAGACCTAGTCTCTTTTAAAAAAAAAAAAAAAAAAGTTATTATTATTATTATTATTTTATTATCACTATTATTTTAATAATACTAAGGAAGTAAAGGCACCAAGTCTGGCTCTGAAGAGAAACAAGAGGCATGGAATGTTAACTGGTAGGAGGTATATGTAAAAAGAAGGATTTTTTTTTCTTTTTTAAAGTGAGTCAGATAGTAGAGCGAGTTGTCATGTTTCTGGGAAGAGCCAGTATGGAGGAAATGAATGGGTTTAGTAGTGAGCACATCTCTGCACACTTTTCCATACCGAAAAGCTGTGCTGCTGCTTCTTTGCACACCAAACCATTTTACAAATGATTGGCATCTTGTTTGGAATAGGGCTGCCTTTACTTTGGAAGGCAGCTATGCTCACCACTATACCACCAACGCGCCCTGGCCTGCCTTTACTTTGTTTAGAGAATTCATTCATCTTCATTTTATTTCCTCCGTGTAATTTTTTTCTAAATATACCCAACACGTGTAACTACTCTCTGAACTACTGCAATGTGGCATATTTTTGTTGCACTTTGTACCTGCATTTGCCTTGTATTTTTATCTATTTTGTGACTCACTGTGTGTAATAGAAAAAACTTGGCTCTAAGAAACATAGGCTTGAGGTTTTTCTTTTTCAAAATTTTATCAGAGTAATACTTTTGATTTATTTGTGGTAAACAGTAAGTATGTTTGTATTATGTATACACACAATAAAAAGAAACCCCTCCATATTCACATTTTTCATTCTCTACCCTGAATTGTCAGAGAGGGTTAGTGTATAGCTTGTATTAATTTTTCTAAACAATTGCAAGTGCAGAGAAAAATCAAAAAAAGATTTGTATTTTCTTAATTGAATTATATATTTCATTGGCTTGCTTTGTTTATTTAACAGTTTATTATAGGTCCTTCCATATTGATATATACAGCTCTACTTCATTTTTTAAAATAGGATGAGACTCCAAAATGTAGTTAACTTTTTACTTTGCTGATAATTATTCATATTATCTCCAGTTACTGTAAACTACTGTAATGACATTCTCATAGATACGTCCTTCTTCCTAAAACTTTCTAAAAGTGAAATTGTTGGGTTCAAATTAATTTGGTTGAGTATTGACTTTTTCCCTGCTAATCTCTAGAACAGATTAATTCATCTTTCTGTATCTATTTCTTCATCTATAAAATAGAAATATAATAGTTAAGCATTTTGTGGAGATTACTTAATCTAAGGCATGTCAGCTGTCAGTGTTTTGTTTTCCTTCTTTTTAAGTTGGTTTTCAACTAGAAAATAAGCTCTAGGAAGAGTGGATGCCTTAAAATCTCCACATAGATCATGTTACTTTTCTTTCATTCATTAAGACTCAGTTATCCCACTGCCTAAATATTTTCTTTAATCTATGTTTACAATCCTGTAGGATTGCCAAGGATCCAAGATTTGAACGATTACCATGCACACACAAAGGAACCTATGCAGATGACTGCTTGGTACAGAGAGTAACTCAGGTATCATCCATTTTTACATGTTTACTTTATGCTTTGAGAAGTAAACTTACCTCTGATATCTTCAAGGTCAGTCAAGTACCTCAGAATATAAATTGTTAAGTATATATAGACTCTCTTCATAGGAAGCGTAGTTGTCCTCTTACTTGAGAAAGTGGGTTTGAACACACATAGTAACCATAGTGAAAAGAGAGTGGGTTGGGAAGGAGAAATGGGTTTCTTTTCTCAGCACCTGTATTTACTGAGTATGTAATTTAGGACACTTTCTGATTCTCTATTTCTCAAATCATCTCCATAGACTGATTTTAGTGAGGCTGGGATGGTGGCGCATGCCTGTAACTGGCAGCCTAGGAAGCCATGGTGGGGACCGGGGATCATGGTTCGAGTCCCGCTCAGGGCAACATAGTGAGACCGAGTTCCAAAAAAAGTAGCTGGGTGTGGTGGTGCACACCTGTAATCCCAGCTACCTGGGAAGCTGAGGCTGGGGATTACTTGAGTCTTTGGTACCCTGGGCAACGTGAGCCTGCGGTTCCATGGGCAAAAATAGCAAGACCTAGTCTCAAAAAAAAGAATGGTTTAAATGAGCATATATAGATATAATAACATATCCAATTCCACCTCCCACTGATTGTAAAATAAGGTACCATTTTCATTTATGCTTCATGCTCTTTCTGTTCACAATGGCTAAGACAAAAACACTGCTTGGTCACATCTGAGTCTCCCAGGGTTGTTATTTCCCACTTACATGGAATGTAAAGCTTTTAGGTTCTCCTGTTCTGGCTTCCTTATCAAGCACCACAAGAACTTTTGCTACTGATTGCTTCTTTAAAGATTTGCTGAAGATAATCATATTCATCTGATGGCAACATTGTTAACCCAATAGAGTTCCATCCTATGGTTAGGACCAGCATTCCCCTTAACTCCCCACAGCATGACCAACACCAGGCTACAACTCTTTGAAGCTCAATGGGAGATCTGAGTGTGATGGAAGTAAAGTACATCACAGCTTGTTCCTCATTACCACTAATGTTACTGCTTTTGGAGCCTCTAGACTCAGATTTGTCCTAAAGAGCTTATTCTGGCTTTTTGGCAAGAATAGGGTAGGCTAGGGGTACCTCCAGCATTTGGAGGCCTCAGAGTAGGCCCAAGCCCAGAGATTCTGGAAAAAACAAAAGTTGTACCCTTCTTTTGAGGTATTTATTTCACCTTTGCATATAGAACCCCTTGGGCATTTTCCCAGGACCAAGGGATTGTCCGCATCAAGCACAAGCATTCCTTGTACTTATGAAACAAAATAATTTGCAGTTTTTAAATAGTTTTTTTTCTTCACCCCCTCAAGGTTCTTAGAGCTATATTCAAGCCAGTCAACTCATATTTTATAAATATGAGGTTCTAGATAATAGTAGCTATTCAAGAAATTGTTATTACCATTCCTATTGTGAAAGTGAATAATTCTACAGACTAGCTGGTGGCTGTGCCATTATCCAGTAGGACAAAGTAGATTAGTGACCTCACATATCAAAGTAGATATATGTTGCTCATTTGATGTCTTTCACAGCACAAGTGCTACATTGTTGCCACCGTTGACCGAGACCTTAAGCGAAGAATCCGGAAGATTCCTGGAGTTCCCATCATGTACATTTCCAATCATAGGTGAGAACTTTCTCTTGGGGAAGTGATTAAACATCTATAGTTAATAGCAGTTTTGAATGAGGTTTGTATATATGGAAGAATTTGAAAAATATTGTTATCAAAAGTTTATATAGCCCTATTTGAGGAAATGAGACAAAACAGTGAGAACAAGGACAAAAGATAAAGCTAGGGGGCCGGGCATGGTGGCTCGTGCCTATAAGCTTCAGCCTATGAAGCGGCCGGGGCTAGGGATCGTGGTTCGAATCCCGCCTAGGGCCCGTAGCGAGACCTAGTTCCAAAAAAATGGCTGAGTGTGGTGGGGTGCGCCTGTAATCCCAGCTACCTGGGAAGCTGAGGCTGGGAATTGCTTGAGTCTGTGGTACCCCGGGCAACAAGAGCCTGGGGTTCCATGGGTAAAAATAGGAAGACCTAGTCTCAAAAAAAAAAAAAAAAGATAAAGCTAGGATTTAGGAAAGAACAGGCATTCACCTTGTTCCAGTACCGTTGCTAGAAGAAATAGAGACAAGTTACTTTAAATATAGAGCAGAAGTTTAAATTCTTTTTTGCCGGAAATATCTTTTTCCTTTTTTTTAAAGCTTAGTACAGATGATGAGCACCTCATCTGGGAAACTGGAAACTTATAAAATAACAAAAGTTACTCTTTTATCCTTTTTTTTTTGGTCTTTTTTTTTTCTTTTAAGACTAGGTCTCGCTATTTTTGCCTGTGGAACCACAGGCTCACATTGCCCAGGGTACCACAGGCTCAGGGTACCCAACCTCAGCTTCCCAGGTAGCTGGGATTACAGACGAACGCCACCATGCCCAGCTACTTTTTTGGGACTAGGTCTCTCTGCATGCCCCTGGTGGGACTCAAACCATGATCCCTGGCCCCGGCTTCCTAGGCTGCTGCTTACAGACATTTGCTACTCTTTTATCCTTTTTTGGGTTTTAGTATATCTGTCTTCAGACTGTTATTGTACAGTTTATCAGCCTAGGGAGAGCACAACATAGCAGGAAGAATGTGGACTAACATTTGGGCTACAAGGACTCAGAACTTGACTCCTTCATTTGCAAACTTTCTGATTTTAAAAAATAAAGATATTATCGTCACTGTTTTTGCTGTAAATTTTATGATTTTCCTCTAAAATATCCCCATTGACAATAAGGGTTCACAGTAAGGGATGAGAGTGTTGCAGTCAGTAGAGGATGGGTGTTTAGGTAGGGACTGTACCCACCTTTCTTACCAGTGTTCATTTTTTTGTCCTGATTAGATACAACATTGAGCGGATGCCAGATGATTATGGAGCCCCTCGGTTCTAATTCTTACACGAAAAAGTTTCTCTGCCTTCCTTTAACCAGCTTTCTCTGTCATCAGTTCACTGAACATGCTATAGCATGCATTGTTCTTATTGTACCTCCCCATTTGCTCTGTTATGAGCATTTATGGTTTAATACGCTCATTTTTTTATGTCAATTTGGAAATTTTTTTGTATCATTTAAAAATTTGCTGCGTATTTTTATAAATTGGGATTGCTCACATAAATTGGCTGTCATTTTAGATTCATTTATTCAACATTAGGATTGTACTAGATGTTTAATAAATACATTCATGTCCTTCAAATATTCATGGTAGGAGAAGGAAACAAATGAATAAATATGGTAAAAATAAGATGCTAGGATAAAGATCTGAGGGAGTAGACAAAGAAGGAAAGAATTTCTGCTTGGTTGGTTAGGGAGGAAAGAGTGGTGATGGAAATACTTAAAAATGAGTAGATAATTTGCTCAGTAAATGAGGTGAGTAAAATCACACATAGGCAAAATGAAAAGAGTATAGAATCATGGACACTACATGGAATGAATGTGCTTGGCATTTCAGAGGACTGCAAGAGGATTTTAGGAAATAATGAGGGAAAGAGACTTGTAGTAACACTGGAGACTTCCAAGGTAGGAGGGAGGGAGGGGCCTTATATGATGAGAAGGGGTTTGACCTAGATCTCAAAGTCAAAAAGGAAATCTGATTTTGATTAGGGTAGATAGCATGATCAGATTAGATTATATTAAGAGATCATGAGATAGTGTAAGAATAAAGAAGTAGATTATTGAAACAAAGAGTCAAAAAATGTCATGGACATTTTATTATAGAGATGGTATTTCAAAACTGTCAGAAAGGGAACATGTTTGGAGAGTCAAGTGTGGAGTCATTCTGCTAGGGTTAGGATCCTAATTTAATCAGTTAATGTCTATATGAATTGACAAGTCACAATTTGGTTCCTTCCTTGGTTCTGCTTTAAAATGTCTTGTTTGATCCTCAAAACAACTGTCATGTAAGATGGAATTAAATTGAACAGTACAGGTCAGTGTTGTTCAATAAATGTTAGTGATTGGTATTATCGAAGCAAGTTGGCTATCAATTTGGAAAACATTTCTAGAATTCCTATCTCATTCATGAGGATATATTTCAAATACACAAAGATCATTTGTATGATTTATGCTATGGAAGCATCAGGGTGAAAAATGAAAACTCTATGTAGCTGTGCCTTGAGAATACTACAGGTCTGCTTTTAGACCATTGAGAGAAAGTAAAATTGTAATAAAATAAGTCACCTGGATTTTTTGTTTTCCCTATATGTATAAAAGTTACCTCTGTACTGTAATCTATTAAGAATGTAATGGTATTCTGTCTTAGAAAAAATAGTGAACATACTTTAATTTTAAAATACAACTAAAAATGCCAATCATCATTTGAACCTTCAGCATGTTTTAATCTTTATGCTGGTAGAAGGTCCTGCCTCAGTATTAATTGTTGCTGATTGATTGGGGTGGTGGTGGCAATTTCTTAAAATAGTAGGCCGGGCATGGTGGTGCATGCCTGGAAGCAGCAACCTAGGAAGCTGCAGCCGGGGCGAGGGATTGCGGTTTGAGTCCCGCTGGGGGCACGTAGTGAGACCTAGTTCCAAAAAAATATAGCTGGGCATGGCACGCACCTGTAATCCCAGCTACCTGGGAAGCTGAGGCTGGGGATGGCTTGAGTAGTGGTACCCTGGACAACGCGAGCCTACAGTTCCACAGGCAAAAATAGTGAGACCTAGTCTCAAAAAATAAATAAAGTGTGCCATATTGATCATTCTTCCTTTCATAAGTAATTTCTCTATAGAATGTCTTCTGTTTAACAGCATTTTACCTTCAGTCTTGAACTTCTTTCAAAATAGAAATCAACCCTCAAACCCTGCCACTTTATCAACTAAGTTTGTGTTATGTCCTAAATCCATTGTTGTCACCTCAACAGTGTTCATAGCATCTTCACCAGGAATAGATTGAATCTCAGGTTTTATCGTAAGATTGCAGCAATTCAATCATAGCTTCAGGAGCCACTTCTAATTCTAGTTCTCTTATTATTTCCATTACATCTGCAGTTACTTTATCTACTGAAGTATTAAACCCTTCTAGCTGGGCGTGATGGCGCACGCTGTAATCCCAGCTACCTGGGAGGTTGAGGCTAGGGATCCACGGGTTTGAAACTACCCCAGACAACATAGCAAAAAAAAAAAAAAAAAAAAAATATATATATATATATATATATATATATATATTACAGCTTCAGAGTTGGAATCAGCTTCTAAACTCCTGTTCATGTTGATAGGTTGACCGCCAATGAATTGTGAATGTTCATAATAAGTATCTAGAACATTGAATCCTTTCCAGAAGTTGTCAATTGATTTTAACCACACTGGTCAGAGCATTCACTATCTATGACAGCTATACCCTCATGAAATATGTTTCTTAATAAGACTTAAAGTTGAAATTACTCTAATCCATAGGTTGCAGAATGGATGTTGTTTTAGCAGGCATGGAAACAGCATTAATCTTGTTTATCTCCAATAGAACTCTCAGGTGACTGGGTGCATTGTCAGTGAGAGATAATACATGAAAATAATCATTTTTTTTGAGCACTGAATCTAAATAGTAAGCTGGAAATATTCAACGACCTCGTCCAGGCTTTGTTGTTCCATTTACAGTGCACATGCAAATCAGAGGGCACATAATTCTTTTTTGGGGGGGTGATGTGGGGAGGGGACCTAGGTCTCGCTATGTTGCCTGGGGTAGTCCCTAACCTGTGGACTCAAGTGATCCCTAGCCTCAGCCTTCCAAGGCTAGGATTAAAGGCACACACCACTGTGTCCGTCTAAAGGGTGCATAATTCTTATGGGCCCCGGGGTTTTGTGAATGACAAATGAGTGCTGGCTTCTACTTTTAAGTCAACATTAAGAATAGTCCCTAACAAGAATCAATCTGTTCTTTGAAGCTTTGAAGTTAGGCAAAGCTCTAGCTAGGATAGTCTCTTCTTTCAATTTAAAGCTGTTTTGTTTACATTGAAAATCTGCTGTTTAAGATAGCCACCTTCACCAACTTTCTTAGCTTTATCTTCTGGATAACTTTACTGCAGCTTCTACATCAGCACTTGCTGCTTCACCTCAAACTTTGTGTTCCAGAGACTGCCTCTTCCTTTAAACCTCATGAACCAACAACCTCTGCTCACTTTGCACTTTTCTCCTGTGGCTTCCTCACCTCTCTCAGCATTCAGGAAAAAAAAGTTAGGGTCTTGCTCTGGCTTAGACTTTGACTTGGAATAGCTAATCTTCTATCAGACTAAGGTTTTTTTCCATATCAACTTTTCACTTGTGTGTTCACTGGACTAGCACTTTTAATATCCTCCAAGAGCTTTTCCTTTGCATTTATTGATGCAAGAAGTCTGACTTGCCCTCTCTCAGCTTTCAGGATGCCTTCCTCACTTTGTGTAATTATTTCTAGCTTTGATTTTAAAGTGAGAGAAGTAAAATTATATAAAGATTCTTTTAAAACATGAGAGTGTGATTCTTCCTTTTACTTGAACACTTAGAGGCCCTTGCAGGATTTTTAACTGTCTTAATTTCAATATTGTTTTGTCTTGAAATTGGGAGACTTGAAGGGAGAAAGTTGGAGAAACAGCTAACTGGTGGAGCAGTCAGAACTCACCAGTTTATCAAGTTCACTCATGGGTGTGGTTCATGGCATCCCAAAACAGTTACAATAGTAACATCAAAGATGTCTGGTCATATCATAGATCACCATAACACAGATAGCAATAATGAAAAAGTTTGAACTATCCCAAGTATTCCCAAAAGTTGACACAGACACAAAGTGAGCATATATTGTTGAAAAAAATGATGCCGGTAGATTTGCTCAATTCAGGGTTGCCACAAACCTTCAATTTGTAAAAAGGAAAAACGCAGTATCTGCAAATACAATGAAGCAAAGCACCAAGTATGCATTTTAACCTTTGGACTTCTTCAGGTGGAAATGTAAAAGTCATGAATATAAGTTTGAATATATTAAATTTATAGATTTCTGCACAAAGTACCTCCCCATAAAAAATTAAGACAACTGACCAACCAGATTTTCCAATGTATATGACAGGGGTGTGAAGAAATGGGTTATATAGTTATATAGTGCAAGCATAAATACAAATAAATAAAACCACTTAGACAATAGTTGCAAGAATCACTAAAAATTTTAGGTATCCTGTTAGCCCAATTCTATTATTTGATTATTTATGGGCATTTATGGATATTAGATGATTTTTGTTACATAATCAGTGTTACATAAATGTGTAAAGAAACATTCACATGTGCAAAGAAGCATATAGAGGTGTTTATGAAACCACTTTATAACAGAAAAATTGAAAAGAATCTAAACGATTCCATTTAATAAACCTAATCTACAAAACACAATAGCTTAGCCTAGCCTACTTCAGAACGTTTACACTAATTTACAGTTGGGTCCAATCATCTAAAAGCCTATTTTATAATAAAGTATTAGACACCTCATATAATTTATTGGATGTTGAAAATGGAAAACAGATGGTTGTTTGGTTCTCACCATTAACATACCCACTTGAAAACACTGAACCTGCAGAATGTTTGAAATGTTGAACTAAATTTAATTGCTAGATCAAGGTGATACTACAGCAACAGGGTCAATTCATCAATTTCTTTTTCATGGTGATGTTTGAGAATAATTGGTGGATGGTACTGTTGAATACCAGTTGTTTACGCTTGTGATTGTTACTGACTGGGAACTACAGTTTTCTGCCATTGCCCAGCATCATAAGAAGGTAGAATTCACAAATTACCTGGGGGGAAAAAAGCAAAATTCAAAATTCATATAATACTACTCTTCTGCATGCATATTTTCACACTAACAAAAACAAAAAATCCTAAAGTTTTAAGTCTAACTGTATTAGACAACATCTGTAGTCTTGCAACTTCTTTTTTGCTGATTTATATTTATGAGATTTATCCCTATTAGTAAGTCTAAATAGCTCACACACCTTAATTTCTCTATGATATATCACTGTATGACCATTATATACTCTGTGTATTCATTCTCATAAAAATGGTCATTTAAATTGTTTACAGTTTTTGTTAGTATAAACATGGCTACATTATTTCACATTCTTTGTATATAAACAGGAAAGTATCTCAAATCTGAGATATGTATTTAGAAGTGAAATTGTTGAATTTTAAGGCATTATACACCTAGAGTTTTGTCAGATATTCTCAAATTGCTCTTAGATTACACATTTATATTCCATCAATTGTAAATGAGACTTTCTGTTCCTCCACAATCTTACTGGAACTCAAGAATGTCAAGTTGCAGATACTTCTGGTTGTCCCCAGGATTCATTCTTCTTCCTTTCCTCCCAAATTCCTTTACAATTTAATGAGTTTCATCTGGGTTCCCCAGAAAGAAATGTTATTTTCCAGCCTTTTTTGCACTAACCATGGCCAACCAACTAAGTTATAGCCAACAAGAATTGAAAGTGATATAAATCCCTCCCAGGTCACAGTCTTAAAAAGCATGCTCCTAACCCATTCTGTCTCCTCACTAGCTAAATACAGATTTTATGGTAGGAACCAGATCAGCTACCTTGAATCAAGAAATAGAGCATTATGTTGAAAAAGACAACTTTGAATTGCTTACTTTTGAAATGTTCTTTGAATGAAAAAGTTTCATTTTGTTTAAGATGCTATAGTGTCTCATTGTTATAGTTTAGACTATTTCCTAATTAATATATTAATTCCATTTTTATATAATTAATATATTAATTCCATATATTCCTTCCATTTTAAAGTTATTCCAGTTTACGCTCACTCAGCCTGGGTTTCTTCTCTCTCAAGACCATTTTGGGGATGTTCTTTGTGTATTTATCTTTTTATAGATAAATTTATATTTATCTTTTTATAGATAAATAGATAAACTCCTTTATAGGGCTATGTCTTTGTGAATATTTGCCTGAAAATGGAGACACTTCCCCATGGTAGTGAATGAATGTTTTTGCTTGCCCACATTCTCCTCTCCCTACTAACTGTACCCAGGATCTCTCTCTCACTGATAATTATTGCAATCACACATCATTTTTTACAGTTACATTTTCCCCAATTATTTTAAGTCCTATTAGTATTAATATCAGAGTATCCAACCCTCTCACTGGACATTTAGAAAAGTGCTAAGGGCTCCTTCTTCCAGATCCTTTCATCACACCCCATGTATCTGAGAAGACATTGAATACCTGAAGAAATAACCACAAAGTTGAACCTTGTTTCTTCCAGCATCCTCGCAAAGAGTTGAAACAGGAAAAAGATGCAAGATTATGTAGGGTTCCCTACAATTTTCCTTACCAGGTTCTTGTCACTTGAAGATATGGAAAGTGCTCCAAAGACAGATGCACACACACAGGTGAGTAGGTGATAGAGGCAAGGTTATTTAAGAAAAGGGAAATAGGCCAGGTGCGGTGGCACACGCCTTTAATCCCCGCCTTGGGAGGCTGAGGCTAGAAATCACTTGAGTCCGTGAGTTCAAAACTACCCTGGGCAACATCTCAAAAAATAGCAGGGTGTGGTAGCTACCTGAGAGGTTGAGGCTGGGGATCACTTGAGTCCCTGGGATCAGGACTACCCTGGTACTATCCTGGGCAACATAGCGAGACCTTATCTCAAAAAAAAAAAAAAAAAAAGAAAAGGGAAATGAAGGATCAGAAATAAAAGGAGATAAAATGAAAGGACAACCTGAATAGGCCAGTCTCAGGAGGGGGTAGGGATAGACTGCCAAACAGGTAAACTAGGATACAAACTTTTAAAACATGTCTTATGACTTCTAACGACCTCCCCATGCCCTTAATTATGGTTGGGCAGAGTCACAGAAGGGCAGAGTTCCATTAGTGCAACTTTGCCTTGGGACAGGTAGACCATGTGGTGGGGCCATGAAATTTTGGCCAAACATCTTCCCTGTGTCTCATGTTAATATCCATCACCTCTTCAGATTCTAAATGGAGAAATTCTGGCACCTTATACTCTGATAGTGACTTTTGAAGATTTTCATGTTCTGATGAATCTTCCATCAGCATTCATAGTCATCCTGAAGTTTCCAGGAAGTTTGGATGGTTTCTCTTGGCTGGCTCTGTCTCCCTGGGGAGTCCACCTATACATCCCTGGCATCAGGTCTCAGAGTTAAGTCTTTTTGTCTATTCTATGACTTCCATGGTATCTTTCCAATATATTTCTTTCAGAGGTTCAGTGATTACTATGGATAATATCCAAAGAACTGTAATAGATACAACCAACTTCAAGTTCCAGACTTTCCTAAACTGGGCAGATTTATGGGGGATGGTTAGAAGAACTGAATACATAGCAATTGAGGTTATTTAGAACACTTGTGGGGTTTTTTTAAGACAAAATGGGTACATGACTTCCTGGTCTTAAGAAGAGGGAGCAACAGTCACATCACTAAGATTATGGCCAGATTACTCTAAGTCTAGACACTTATCGATACAAAATTCTGGTCATCTGCCTACCAATAACGGAATCTACCTTGATACCCTATTGTTTAGGATGGTACAAGCATCAAGAGCTAACAGAGCTTTTTATTTCAAAAAATAGCATGCAAGCTACTAGACAATCAAAATAACAACTAATCAAAATGCTACCACTCCTCCAGCCTCACCCAAATCTCTCTCAAGAATGAAACATAACATAAACCTAGTCCAGAGGAGATTCATGCTAATTGATACTAAGAGCACCAAACCCCTCATCCATAGCTATGTGCACTGTGAATGAGGCATCTTCCTTTGCCAATCAGTGGGGGAAGAAAACCTCTGAGATGTGACTGTGGCCTCATGGCAGAACTACTAACAGGATAGAGGAGAGGAGCTGGACTAACCATCTGGGGAAATCTGTCCCCAGCATAGAATGCCTTCATTGTCAGGATCTGGGAGTTGGGCTCCCAGACCAAGATATCAGAACTTTATGGCTCTCAAGAACCACCATGTGCTAGAAACCAGAAAGGATCCTGGAGAAGCGTGCCAAATATTTGTACTACAGTAAGTTCCTTGGCCTGACTATTCCCCTCAGTTACTCCTGGAGATCTGAGCAGTTTGGTCTGTTGCTGTCCAGGAGTGCAAGTCCACACCCAGGAAAAAAGACATGGATCCAGAAAAAGAAAAGACCAGTGGGCCAAACAGACCAACAACTAGCAGCACGAGGAGTTGGAGTAACTGGAAAGGGGAAAGGGAAAGGGAGGTTATGCTGGAGGAGAAGGGGCACAATATGGAAGAGAGGGCCAAACCTAAGAGGAACGACAACCATGTAAACGTGACCAATATTGTATGAAAATTACAAAATAAAAATGAAAAGGTGACCACTATCCTTACTTTTAATATTAAAATCTCATTTTACTAATTTTTCAATTATATGTAAAGTCATTTACATATGAATGTACAGTATTCTTTTGAACTGTTACCTTTCACATTTCTCTTGGAAGTACATTCATTGAATTTTACAACCATAAAAGTATATAAACCATAACTTCACAAGCTCCCAGATCATGAAACAATATTACAGAACATAGCCCATGGGTACCCTCTTTCAGTCACTAACCTCCACCCCAAAGGTATTCTACTATTCTACTGAATACAAACTATATATCACTTTTTATCACTTTTGAACTTATATATGTGAAGACATACAGAATATATAATCTTTTTTTTTTTTTTTTGAGACTAGGTATCACTATTTTTGCCTGTGAAACCACAGACTCAAGCAATCCCCAGCCTCAGCTTCCCAGGTAGCTGGGATTACAGGCGAGCGCCACCATGCCCAGTTATTGTTTTGGAACTAGGTCTCGCTATGGGCCCCAGGCGGGACTCGAACCATGATCTCTAACCCCGGCCGCTTCATAGGCTGAAGCTTACAGGCATGAGCTACTGTGCCCGGCAGAATATATAATCTTATCTAACTTTAAATATTGTGAGAGTCATTGGAATTATTGCAGTGTAGTTATAATTCA
Organism: Uropsilus gracilis; assembly: GCA_004024945.1. Taxonomy (NCBI): domain Eukaryota; kingdom Metazoa; phylum Chordata; class Mammalia; order Eulipotyphla; family Talpidae; genus Uropsilus; species Uropsilus gracilis. Next base: position 101,838 of record PVHY01003809.1, read on the forward strand.
TTCCTTCTCATTGCTAATTTGTATTTCATTGTATAAACATACCACAGTTTGATTACCCATTTTAGTGTAGGTGAACATTTGGTTGTTTTCCAGCTTTCAGTCATACAAATAGTGCCACTATGAACATTCTTGTACATGTCTGTTACCATTTGTATGCATTTCTGTTAAATTACATTCATAGGGTTTCTTGCTTCATAGGCTATAGGTCTGTTCAACTTCAGTAGATACTGTAAAGTAGTATTTCAGCATGGTTGCCCCAATTTGCACTCCCAAAGACAGTGTATAATTCCATTTGTACCAAGCTGCATAACTTCAATATCTTCCTTTGTCTTCTCTGTGGCATTCTCTATATCTGAATCTTGTGTGTGTGTGTG